>CM032325.1:5103824-5191324 GCA_019022515.1 Quercus aquifolioides | reverse complement strand
AGCTAAAATTCAGTTTTTTTGATAGAAAACCTTGACCCAAACGTTTATAATCGAAACGCGAACCAAAGATATAAGTAATAGACCTTGACCCAATGATTATAATGAATCACGAACCAAAGGTATAAAGTTTGAACGCCACAAGGAAGAATCCCTGATAAGTTCACAGTTCTTGAAGAACCAAAAGAAGAGCAAAGCCTCACCTTTTCTGATTTTTATTCAATAATCTTTCATTACAATGAGTGCATGCTATTTATAAGGCATGACTGAAAATAGAAAAATATAAAAAACGTACTAAATAATAAAACCCTAAATAAAAGTTGATTTGGTCTAAAATTAGCATATCCCAAATAGGAAAAATAGCTAAAAACGTTCTAAATAATAAAAGCCTAAAATTAAGGTAGATCTAGTCCAAAAATAGATGCTCCAGACTAGGAAAAATATCTATTAACTGATATAGAGCTGGAAAATCAATCAGCCATTAATCCACGCCATAAATCACGCCCAATTAAGCCTGATCAGCCCTCAATAGCTTGGATTAAATTTATTACGCCTTCATCTTCCTTTGGGCCAAGCTTGGAATGTCCTATGTTAGAATCAGCCCAAATCTCTTGAATCAGCCCATTAAGTGCTTCTTTGATCTTCTTGGATCTTGCTTTAGTAATAGGCCCAACTGGAACATGCAATGGATCCTTGAATGCTTGTTGATTCTCATCACTCCTTTAGCTAGCATAACAATTACAAGCACAACCTCTTGTTGCAAGATGGTCACCTACACGAAGGACACACATACTCAATCCCAAGCCTTCATTGATAGCACAACCTAGACCATGACAGACCAATACCACTCAGTTCATCAGTGAGCATCTTGTTGAGCGCATAAAGGTC
Source organism: Quercus aquifolioides (assembly GCA_019022515.1). Classification (NCBI taxonomy): domain Eukaryota; kingdom Viridiplantae; phylum Streptophyta; class Magnoliopsida; order Fagales; family Fagaceae; genus Quercus; species Quercus aquifolioides. Next base: position 5,190,439 of record CM032325.1, on the reverse strand, counting down.
TCATTCCACTCAGTTGATCAGCCTAGATGTGGAGTGTGTCTGAGGCACTGTAAAGCTTTTTGATCACTGAGTGGGCATGTTATTGGTGAGATTTTATTTCATATGCATTCTGATCCAGAGTATTACATATTTTTGTTTTTTTTTTTTTGAATCCTTTGGTGCAAGCACTGGGTGCGAGGTGTTTATTTGTTTCTATTGGCCATTTACAATGAATTATATTCTCCATATTGTTTCATTTAAATAAGTAGACTTGTAAAAATCTCTAGCTTTGAGGGAATAGTTTATGGATACGGAGTTTTGTGTATTTTTACACCCTATTTTCTATATTGTTCTTCTTCCTTTTCTTTTTCCAGCTCTTTCTATTAATCTTCTTGTTAATTTTGTGTTACATCCATGGATGAATGTCCACTGTCACTCCCTGCAAATTCACCTTCTATACCAAATGTACCACCCCTTCAATCCCAATGTGATTCTATTGAGTTGGAGTGGTGAAAGAGATTCAGACCATGGTGATAAGTTGAGGATTGTAGAAGGTTTTTCTGATGATGAAGGAATTCAAGGTCTAGATTCCCTGAGTTTAACCAGTTTAACCAACACACTGACATGAAGAGTGTACATCTAACATAGGGACTCGTATTTGCATCACATGTACTCTGCAAGGAGGCACTAAAGGAGTGGTGTATTAGAAAAGTGTAATTATTGATTCGTTTGGTGTTATTTTTGTGAAACAATATACCATTTGTAAACATTTACTGATATTTAAATTCATGGCAAATTGGAAAATGTTCATTTTTTGGTTGGGACTTTCTTCCCTTATTAGGAGACAGGCATCTTTTAGTGCTTATTGCATTTTTAAGCTTAATATATGAATCCAAGCGATTGAATAAGGTGACATTGTTAGTGTTAGCTAAGGAGAATGATCTAATCCCCAATTTATATACCTGGTAGTGACTTAATGCAAACCACAATGACTTACACAAGTCATATATTGGCCTCTTCTTGATAGGAGAAATTTCCACTATTTCCTTGATAATTTTTTTTAAAAATATTTCTCATGAGCATAACAAAGAATATGGATTGATACATTGGTATTTCAAGCTATAAGTTTTTTCAAGAACCCATATAGTAATGGAATGCCATTAATTGCATAAGTTGAACATTACATAATTGTGAACATTTTTATATTACATTACATCACAAACCCTTCTTTTGGCAGCCTCTACATTGAAGCTTTCTTGAAGTTCGCTTGAAGAAATACCAAGGATTTTGCATCATTCAGTTTTCATTGTTGGCATAAATATAAATAGAAAACCGTGACCATATGCGTGCCATAAAAAATGGATTTGAAATAAGCTAGGATGCATGATGTCCATACTAAAACCCAATATTACGAACAAATTTCAAATAACAATAGAACAAAACTCTACAAGATACATCTATTGTTAAAGTAAACATGTAAGAAGTACAAAGTACAAGCTTAATTTGAGCATCTGCGAATAAGAATATTTGCAACTGGAGAAAGCTCTGGTATCCAACTTTTCATTGAAAGAACTTTGTTTGTCGAGAAACCGTCTGAATGATCCTTCTCTTGCTAGACCTTCAAGCATAGTTCTGGTTTTACTTGCCACAGCGATCTCCAATTTCCCCCTAACTATCTTATCTTTGGATAGAATTCCACCAATCAATTACCTGTCACAATCCTTGGATTCAATTAGAAAACCTCAATACCACCAATACCACTGTCAAAGTGAGCTAAATTTGATGAAATACATGCAGATGGCCTTTTTTATTTTAAGTGCAAATATCAAATTTGTACAACATGATACTTGCATAATATAAGCAAGAACCGACAAAGATTACTCAACACATTTTTATTAAAAAAACCAAGGAGATTTCTCCATAGTATTGTCAATCTCTGCTACTGCTTAAAAATTCATTATAGTTTTATCACTCAATACAATTTGAGCTGAAACCCCAGCAACAACTTTTTAATACACCACTTAAACTACCTGCAATTCTATATAAGACACAAGATTGCTCACTACAATTTCTTATTTGTTGCAAATCCCCAAGTAGCAATTCTTAGCAATGAAACTTATATAATCCCTTCACTTACCAGAAGCACATGATGGATTTTCCCATGCGGGAAAATGCCATTTCTAGTTTCTAATCAAAAATCAACACACAAAAGGCCAAACTTTCACAGACCAACAAATATAAGGACTGTTGAAAGATGAAACTATTGAAATATTTCATCAGTAGAAAGATGAAGCAAACCATAAACCAATAGGATCATAGCATCAAATATTGTCCATTGTAAATTTTTGACAAGCGAACAGGCTCAAGGGTTGTTGAAATTATCATTTTCTTCTTCTCTGGAAACCAAACTAACAAAATCACTTTCTAAAAAATAAAGATGTAGTTAATGAAAAAGATCTCGTGGGGTATTGATTCCTGGGGATTTGGATCCTCTCCATTTCAATAGAAATGGAGAGTGTCCATTTTTTGGACAGGATTCGTTTGAAATAAATCTAAGGTCAGAAGTATGCCACATCAATTAGAATCCAACTGACTTAACTCAGCAAGTTCAACTGGGGTTAGCTGTAAAGGTTAAAGGGCCGTTTGGTAAGGCTGTTCTAATAACGTTGTTTGTATTTTTTGGAAATACGTGTGGGTAAAAAAGTGTGTGAAAATACGTATAATATTGTTTATACACTGAAAATTGTTGCTCAAAATACCCTACCAAACGGGCCCTAATACTGCGTTGCTACTTGCTACCACTTTACTTAAAAATAAAAACCTCGTCTCTTTGGATCTGGATGCTAAACATAGAACAAAGCAACTGAATGATCAAAGAAGTATAATATTGTTCCTAGCATCTGGATTCTCTAGCCTCACCAGGTGACACTAGTAAGAGAAAGATTAGGAAGTATGTTGTTCTTCCAACAAAATTTGATCAAGTTTTGCTTCAAGTCCCAAATAATCACAAATCTTTTCAAGCAATGTGAGTCCACTTTTCTCTTTATTTTTACATTTGAAGATGAAAATTTTCAGCTGTGTGGAAATTTTCCACTCTTTTTTTTGTTCCTATTTCTTTCGATACCCATGTGGATTTCTATGATGACTGTGAATAGATTTTGATGGAATGATGTAGATTAAATGAATTACGTATTAGGTCTTTTGGATTCCATGGTCAATAAAGTTCACAGTTTAGGTTCATTTGTTTTGCATTCCAATTGTTTGATAAATTGTCCCATTGATTATGTGATATGTGCTTTCCATTTGCAATTGAGTACACACGTTACACATGTACCCAAAAGGTGTGATTAATGAAAGAAAGAGATAGCACACTCAGTTCCCCACGGGAAGCTGATAAAAAACCTTACCTATGTGCTATGGCTAAAGGAACAAAATGAACTGTGACTGAAAACCACTTAATACCACTTTTAATAGAACATTAGTATAAGCACGTTGAAATAAAGATAATAGAGTTAGAGACTATGAAGTTTGCCTTGGTATTTTTTACTGATGCTTTACATTTCTTTTTTAGATTTCTTGATGAGTCATTAGAAAAATATGATAAGTGCTTGATATGGTTCTTTTGTGTAATGTGTGATTTTTTTTCTTGTAGATGTCCTGTACTAGTGCCGCATCAGGTCAAAAAGGTTTATTTGCAAGTGTTACAAGCTCCAACCGCAAAAATTGATGATGCAAGAGGGTCCTTAACTCAAGGAAGTGTTGCAAGCGGAGAGAATAGTGGTTCATAGTTTTGAGCAATTTTTTCTAGTTTAGGATCGTGTTTTGTAATCTTTGTGACTTCTTGTGACTTGTGACTAAGTGCTCCAATGGTTGTTTATACTATGCCAATTAGTTAGTAGCTTGTACTAGTGTTTACTGTTTCGTGCGTGATGTTGTTATCATGAGCAATTTTGTTTTTAATAAAATTTTCTGCAACTTGTGCAATTTATGCAGGTTATGATCCTCAATTTGTCATTAATCAAAATTTTGTACCTATTTATAATTTATTGTGTAATTTGGGTTTTGTTATTGTCAACAAAAATTGCTAACAACCAATATTTTGTGGACAAATTATCACACATGGGGTCCACTTTGCATACTGTTCAATTCCTATGCAAATTTGCATTTGTTTTTATAAATAAACATTACATAATTATATTACACACAAGTTGTCATTACATAACATATATGGAAGCTATTATATATCCTTGCACCTCTCACAAACACTTAACTATTATTACATAATCATTACACCATTATCATTGAACACTTAACTAAACAAGATACAAATTTGAGTAAACTTTGTACATTTGAACATATAACCCACAAATAGGATTCTGTCTTTGATCAACTGATTGGCATTTCTCCCAAGTTGATGTTTAGGCCAATACACTTTGAACATCACATGAAGTAAATTGGATGGTATTCCTCCTTGGTCTTTTGCATCTTTCTTTACAACTGTAGGTTTTTTAGAGCATTTTGAAGTCTTACATTTCCAATTGAATGTCAAGGTTACAACTTGTAACACAATCGATTCCATACATCTGTTTAAGAAAAATTGAAAAATCAGATACAATCATACAATTAAATGTGGAAGCCATTATAACCTATACTAAGTCATTAGAAAAATACAAAGAGAGAAATACAAAAAAAGTCATTAAATTTTCCTTTTTTCTTTTCATCAGGCCTGACATTTTGATCCACTAAAAAAGAAGTGCCCAGTGAATCTTTTTTTTTTTTTGATGGTGTGCCCAATGAATCTAAGAAACCTACACGCAGAATAAGTAATTCAAATTCAACATTTGAAATCCAAATTCGTATCCAAATAATCAAACCATGCCTAAATACAAAATTATTCCATATTTGGGTTGAAAATCAAACAAACTCTGCCATAATATCACCTACCTAAATAAAAAATCAAAGCAAATTTAGGGAAAGATCCACAAGCTCATCTTCCAAACCATACCCCATCAGGTTACCACCAAGGACCACTGCCAGCGCCACCAGCCCCAGTGACCACATAACTACCAGACCTATGTCTACCTTGCAACTACAACCCCGTCAAATCTGGTTTGTGTTCTCAGCATCCATCTCTGTTGTGCATTTTTCTTTTTCAATAAAGTTAACACCAAGTAAAACAATAATGTTAACCTCGGTTGAAGTTAAGGTTGAAGTTAAAGAGTTAAGTCATTTGAATTTTAATTGACATGGCACACTTTAGGCCTTCGATTTATTTCAAGAGAATCCTGTCCATAAAATGGACACTTTCCATTTCAAATAGAAATGGAGAGGATCCAGATCTGATATTCCTGAATCTAGATCCCTTGACTTCATGTTGTTTGGAAATTTAGACCCCGATTGATAGATTTAACAAGTTTTAAATCCAAGTTGTTAATTAGATTGATTATGAATAAACCTTGTAAAAACGAATTAACATCAATATCATGTCAATATCATGCACCATGGAAAATTAAATAAGACAAGATATGATGACCCAGGAAAACTAATGAAACAAACTAGTTTTACAATAAAAAAACCAGGGGGGAAACCTTCCCGAAAAGCAATTCACTATAGTCAAGAGAAGTTTCAGATCCAGTACAAAACCTTTATCCTTAGACACTACAATCCCTGTAGATGAACCTACAGCAGAAACCTTCTACTACTTCAGAACCTCTAAACTCTTCAATATATGAACGCCACCCTTTTGATGCATAGCTCCCAGTACGTGACTAACTCACCAACTTGAAGAAGATGTTGGCTGCAAAGTTCTTCACTTCATTAACAATGAAGATCAAGAAGCATTTGGTTACAAAACGCTAAGGTGCAAAGACGCAGTAGCTTCTTTCAGAGAGAATAAGGCATCGGTCACCTTTTGCATTTGTTCTCCTTGTATTCTCTTATGTGACGGCCTCTAAAATAAGCCTTATATATGTCTAGGGTTGTGAGAAAAGAAACCCTACACAAATATGTCAGCATGGGCCGAAAATCAGATCTGAAAATTTTGATTTCGTAATTCTCGATAGATACCTCGATAGATAGCTATCTGTTGAGAGCTATTGAGCTTTAATGAATTAGCACTTGTTCACTTGTTTCTTGGACAGACTTGCATGGTTTTAAAACTTGAACTTGAAAACTTGTTCCTTGAAGCATTAAACACATCCTAGATCTACCCAATTACAAGTAAAGTGTGTTTTGTCAAAGGATTAGCCAATTCTATAATGACATTTATTCCTAACATGAATCACATATGTCCTAACACAAGTCATAATTACATGGAGAGTGTGGACATGAATGGCATGGTGGACGTGGTTTTGGAGAAAGATGGTAATAGTAATACAAATGTCCAAAGTCACGTGAGCCACCACCTTACTCCTAGTACGAAGCAACCTAATTAGATGAGAATAGTTAGACCACAATCCTATGAGGGGATGGATGCTTTAGGCGGGCAAATATAGCATGTGGGCCATAAAAGGGAGTTTGTAGATAGTGGAGTGACATGAAAAGGCAAAGGATGGGAAATGGACCAAAACTGGAGTGTCTAACACTCAACCAGAGATTTCAACGGTGGAGGCTGCTATGCAGTCCTGTCGAGCACAATGATTATTATTAACTAGAACTGCTGAAGGCTTAGGAACCAACATGCAGTGGAGGTACTCACTAATATGGTGAGATGTAAAGTACCCACCATTTTGTTTCTTATGGAAACAAAGCGGTCTATTACAGAAATGTGTAAACTTTGTCATGAACTAGACTTCCAATCAATCTTAGCTGTTTCGAGCGATGGTCATAGTGGAGGTTTAGGTTCGTTTTGGAAGGCGAATTGCGATCTTCACGTTCAGACTTTTTCTCCTAACCACATTGATGCACATATCATATCCGACAACCAACCACCTTGGCGGATAACTGGCTTCTATGGGAGACTAGAGGGGCACCGAAAACACGAAACATGGAGCTTACTTCGACACTTGCATGCCAGGGCTTCTATGCCATGGGTTTGCCTAGGTGACTTCAATGAAATCCTTCAATCGGGTGAGCAGCACGGTGGTAACAAAAACCCTTGGCCCCAATGCTAGCTTTTAAAGAGACCCTCTTGCATTGTGGAATTGAAGACCTATGATACCAAGGGTACCCTTTCACTTGGCATAATGGCCGACTGGGAGATGCCTTCGTTGAAGTAAGATTGGATAGGGCATGTGCAAGCACGGAATGGCAAGGCCAATTCCCATTGGCCAAAGTCCTTCATCTACAGGTGTCTTACTCTAATCACGGCCCTATTCTTTTGAACGCTCATTTCTATGCTCAACAGGGGCGGACCAGGCGTAAACGCCTCTACCAATTCGAAGAACACTGGGTGGCACACCGGAGCTGTGAAGATGTGATCAGGGAAGCATGGAACTATCACCCACCCAACGGGAGTCCAATGTTCAGACTCTTTGAGAAGATTAAGTGGTGCCATATGAAGTTGGTGGCATGGAGCTGAGAGGCGTTTGGCAACATTAAAATATGGTTGGAGAAGAAACAAGCTGCACTCAAGGATCTAACCAACCTAAAGTACGGTGACAACATAGTACAGATCAACACACTGAGGGGAGAGATAAATGGCTTGCTACACCAGGAGGAGGTGTTTTGGAGACAAAGATCCCGAGCTATCTGGCTCCCTGCAGGCAACAAAAACACCATGTTTTTCCATAAACGAGTAAGCTAACGTGTAGACACTCAATTTTGCACCCATGATTTAATTAAGAAGAATGACTCAAATGACCATCCATGTATCCCAAAAATCATAATTGCATCACATGCATCAATTTGTTCTTGCATTACATACATCATTTTGTCTTTGCGTTACATGCATCATGTCATTCATTACATATCATGAAAATGATCTTGAGATTCTAACAGCCGCAACGGTGTTTCCAGTTTTCAAATCGGACCATCAAATCTAAAGATATTGCATGATCAAGTTTGCATGGTCCATATGCATCGTTTCTAGGAAGAGTCGACCACACACAATTAATTTAAATTAATTCTGATTGGTCAAACAATTAAAATTAATTAAATAATTTTGTGATTGGTTGATAGTTAGTGTTTAAGATAGGGATGCATGCATAGAAATAAAAGGGATGATTGGATAACAATAAGATTGTGGATAATCTGAACTTTATCAGGATTTATTTTAAGGGATTTATCCACAAGATAATTGTTCAAGGTAATTTTTCTTAAAAAGCCTAAATTATCTAGAAAGGAGATTAAAAAAAATCATGGATAGAGGATGAAAACACATCTAGATACAAGGATCAGCCAAAAAACCCTAGAAGAGGAGTCTAAATGGCACTTGAACACGAAAGAGTGTTCGGAGTCCCAAGGGCAATTCGGCACTTTTGGAGTGCTGAATGGCACTCTAAAAGGGCTGAATTTTCTCCTTGTGGGCTTTGGCCCAACGGCTTTCGGGTGACGATAAGACACCCTTTTCGACCTTTTCGCAAAAGAATGCGTCCGAATTCAAACCCTAATCATCTGTACCTATTTTTTAGAGTCCTATGACCTCTATAAATAGAGGCTGAACCTCATAATTCAGCACCTTTTTGCTACACTCTGAGTGGCAGACGTTTTAAGCTCTTAAATCACCCATATTTTATGATCCCTTCTCTGAGTGTTGCTGTTTAAATTAGGGTTTTTAGGTTTCAAAGAGAATTGAACAAATTTCTTTGAACCCTAAAACATCCTTTCAAGAACAAAGTGTGCTCATGCAAGAGGTTGTTCTCTAACCCTTTTGCTTTTATGCTTTTCTTTATCATGATGATGCATGTTTAATTGTTTTAGATATTCATATTTTACCGTGATCAATTTAATTCATGAAAATATGTTCTTGATTTCTTTATTGTTGATATAATTTCTTAATTTTAAAGATCTGCATGTAGTCAACCTTTTTTTTTCTTAAAATAAAATGGATCTGCATCTTTCCTAGATGCAAATCTGAATTTTTCTTAAAATAAAACGAATTTGCATCTTTCTTAGATGCAGATCTGAATTTTTCTTAAAATAAAACAGATATGAATCTTTCTTAAATGTAGATCTGAATTTTTCTTCAAAATAAAAAGGAATCCGCATCTTCCTTAGATGCAGATTTAAATTTTTTCAAATCAAAACTGATTTGTTTCTTTCTCAAGATACAATTTTGAATTTTTAATATATGCAGATCTTTAAAATAAAGGAAAAGATAAAACCTTATTATGTTTGTGTTTGTTGCATAAATTTAAATTATGAGTGAAACTCTCTTCTTAAAAAATCTTTTTCATTCTTATACAACATAAAAACAGATCTTTTTTTTTTTTTTTTTGTTATAAAAAAATATCGGTTTTTTATCATCACAAAACTTATCTGAATTTTTATCTCCAAAAACCGCTTTTTTTTATATGCTACAAAATAGATCTGATATTTTTCAAATAAAAATCCTTTTTTTTTTCACCTACTAAAACATATCTAATTCTTTTCAAAAGAAGAGACTTCGTTCATAAATAAATTTGTGATTTTATGTTTATCTTTCACATGTTCAACATATCATTCATGTCATACATAAAATGGTACATTGGTCACAAGAGTCTAGAATACCAGACTCTGTCTGGGCGGAATGGGTGCCTAACACCTTCCCATTCCGTAACCTAGCATCCAGATTTAGGTCTTTGGCTAAATAGATCTAGTCATGTCTTTATTTATTTTGGGTGGATTGTAACTAGGACAAAAAGCCATGTATATTTGGTAGATTGAAACTAGGACCCAAAGCCATGTAAAGTTCAAATTTTCAAATTTGTTTATTTTTTATTCAATCAATGAAACTAAGCAATTCAGTCATGTATTTTGTTTTTAGTTTTTTTTTTAAATTTTTTGTACAAAAAAAAAAAAAAAAAGTGGCGACTCCACACCACTTATCTAAAAAGAGAGGTGCCCTAAAAAGCACTCCAAAAATCTCTCTTTTTTGAGAGGCAATTTCTCGGTCTCTCACACAATGACAACGAAAAAACCATATTGATGGGTTGATGGATGGGGATGGGTTTTGGAGAACAGATGAGCAGACGTTGGGTGCGATAGCGGAGGACTACTTCAAGACCATTTTTGCTACGTCCCACCCAAGTAATGTGGATGAGGTCCTAGGTGGTGGATTGTGTAGTGACAGAGGAAATGAACTGGTCTCTAAACCGGCCTTCTGTGGGCAAGGAGGTGAAGCATGCATTATTCCAAATGCACCCATCGAAGTCACCAAGTCTAGATGGTATGTCGCCTTTCTTTTTTTAGAAATACTAGCACTTAGTAGGCGGAGAGGTAACAGAGGTAGTGCAATCTACCTTAAACTCCGGGCATGTTCTCACCAAGATGAACTTTACCCATATCTTGCTCATACCCAAATGAAAGGACCCCTAGGCTATGTCGAACTACCGCCCTATCAGTCTAAGTAACGTGGTAAATAGGATAGTATCTAAGGTTTTGGCCAATAGAGTGAAACCTATCCTACCGAATATTATCTTAGACTCCCAAAGCGCTTTTGTTCCAGATAGGTTGATCGTTGACAATACTGCGATAGCGTACGAGATGTTACATAGACTGCAGAATAGAAGGCAAGGTAAGATTGGTCACATGGCGATTAAGTTGGATATTAGCAAAGTGTATGACCGTGTGGAGTGAGAGTTTTTATGGAAAACAATGTTAAAGATGGGTCACTCAGACAGGTGAGTGAACCTAGCTATGCAATGTGTTTTGTCGGCAAGCTACTCGGTATTGGTTAATAGAGAACCCCGGGGTTTCATCTCCCCATCTCGCGGCATAAAGCAGGGCGATCCCTTGTCACCATACTTGTTCCTGTTTTGCGTAGAAGGCCTGTCTGCGTTACTCCAAAAGCCATTGAGGTGCAGCATCTTCAGGGAATTCAACCCTATCGAAATGGTGTTAGGATTTAACATCTGCTCTTCGCCGACAATAGTTTACTATACTGTCCGGCGACTTCATCTAAGTGCACTCGTCTTCTCGACATACTGGGTTCGTATGAACAAGCCTCAGGACAAGCAATAAACCGGCAAAAAACAACTTTGTTTTTCAGCTCAAACACTGAGCAAGTAGTGAGGGAGGATATTCAACATATGCTTAATGCCCAAGTTGTGTCAGAGCTCAAAAAATATTTGGGTTTGCCAATGGTAGGGGGCAAAAACAAAATGAGCACCTTCAAAGATCGTCGGGAGAGAATAGCTAAGCATGTCACTAGTTGGAAGGAGAAGTTTATTTCGAAAGCAGGGAGGGAGGTTTTGATTCAAATCGTAGCACAGGCCATACCGACTTACTCAATGAGTTTCCAGTTGCAGAAAGCTTTTTGCAGTGATATTAACTCCATCATAGCTAAATATTGGTGGGGACAAATGAGTAATGAGAAAAAAATATACAATGGATAAATTGGAAGAGGTTGTGTGATCCAAAGAAAACTGGAGGAATGGGCTTTCATAATATTCATGAATTCAACTTGGCGATGCTAGTGAGGCAAGCATGGAGGCTACTTAACCATCAAAGTTCACTGTTCTTTAGAGTTTATAAAGCTAGAGTGCTCCTTCTAAAATTCTAGTTTAGGGAGTAGCCCGTCGTATGTATGGAGAAGTCTGCTAAAAGCTAGGGAAGTCATTTTGGCAGGAGCTAAATCGAAAGTGGGTAGTGGAACCACATTAGAGATCATGGGCCATCAATGGCTACCACGACCATCGTGTTTCGGTAGAAAGGGACCTGGACCACTGAAAGTGAGGGAACTGGTGGATGAGGATACTAGACAGTGGGATAGGGCTATGATAGCCTATTGGAATAAGCCCTATACTTGTGCTGATATTTTAAGAACACCCTTGACCAACCTGCATACAAACAATGTGTTAATTTGGAAGGAGAACAAATCCAATGTTTTCTCCGTTAAATCCACGTACTTGGTGGCACTACGTCTTCTTCACCCCTCAACTAGGGACCACTCTACAGCTGCAGCAGATGAGAGACTATGGAAGGCAATATGGTCCCTCAACACTCCCCCAAATGAGAGTACAGTTGAATTCGTCTTGCGCAGTGTGTAACACCAGAGTGAAACAGTCAAGCACATCCTCTAGGAATGCCCTTTCTCTCGTAAGGTTTGGGCATTGGTTAGTGGGAAGATCCAAAAGAGCTCAGTCGTGGCCCCTGGTTTCTTCCTATTAACTCAAAGTATAATGCAGCGGCTGCCTAGGCATGAGATGGAGCAATGGGCTATGATCGCGTGGGCTATATGGAATGCTCTGAATAAGTATTGCTTTGAGGACATCCAAGCTCATCCAAAGGTTATTCTATGTGGAGCAACTTCGTTTCTGCATGAATACCAAGCATTGATGGCCAATCAGCAAACAAGACAATGACTACTCAGCTTTTCTTTGTATTTTATACAATTTTTATGCTTATGGCAGTGTGTAGCATGTCCTTGTCCTGGTGCCCAGGCTATTGTGTAGGCCTGCATAGCTCAGGACCCTTCCTTACACCTTTTGTACTTTTGTTCATTTAAATATACCAATTCTACCTTTTTCGGTCAAAAAATAACTTGCACGAGTTATTTGAATCTATGACCTTCCCGAATCCAACCTTATCGAAGAAATTTAAGATAGTTGAATAGTTTATAAAAATAGAATACTAATCACAAATTCGTGCGATCCGGAAAACGATTGTCTTTTTCTTAAATTGAATATGGTTTCTTTTTTCTGCTTTATTTTTAGACTGCTTCCATCATCATATCATTATATATTAGTAGGAATAATTTGCGTAACTGCAAGATGATTTTTTTTTTCTTTGAGTTTGAGTTAACTACTAAGGCATATAGTTTCTTTTGGATGAACTAATATCCACTTAAAAATGGAAAATATAATGTTGAGTTTTTTAAAGCATTATGTTTAAGTATAACAGTATATTTACACAATAAACAACATAAATTAGTGGGTTTGAGTTAACTCAATTAGTAAGATTTCTTATTATTGAATAAGAGAATAATATATTAATCTCATAATAAAGAGTAATCACTATAAATCAGATATCATAGATTTCAAATTTTATTGTAAAATTTATATAAGATAATAATAAAAATAAACTAATTCAAGCTATGTGATACTTTTTTTTATTTTTTATGAACAATAGCCTATGTGATACAATAACTTGAAAGTGGGAACTAGGGCATGATTAGATCATATATATTTGTCGAATGACTAGACTCACAAAAGGGTATCAGCTCAGCTGAGCTTATTTTTCTATTTCTCCATGCTAGCAGGACTAGAATCTAGAAGGTTTAAGATAAGAAGCATCTGATTATTAAAGGAAAAAAAAAGTGATTGGACAAAGATAACAAGAAAACCTCTTCAAAACCTATCACTTTGTATTCACTACAACAAAATGTATTTTCAATGACAAAAATACTCGTCACTAAAAGTCCAGTTTTTCGTCACTAAGGACCTTTAGTGACGAAATTAGACTTTTAGTGACGAAACTCATTTCGTCACTGTAGCCCCGTCACTAAAAGTCCTGGTGACGAAAAATTTCATCACTAAAAATCCAATTTGATTTTTTTTTTTTTAAACTTTTAGTGACGAAAACGTTTCGTCACTAAATGTTTTCCTCGCTAAAAACACTATTTAGTGACGAAAATATTTTGTCACTAAAAACACTTTAGTTTACTAAATTATATTTAGTGACGAATAATTTCGTCACTAAAACTATGTTCGGGTACATATAGTGACGAAAAAATTCGTCACTAAAACTATTTTTAAGAAAATCCAGGCACATATAGTGACGAAAAAATTCGTCACTAAAACTATTTCTTACAAAATTTTTTTCTATATTTAGTGACGAAATTTTCGTCACTAAAACAATTTTTTGTTGCTATATTTGTGACGAAAAAATTCGTCACTAAAACTTATTTTCTATTTTTATTTTTTTCATGACTTTGATATTAACCAGTAATCTATCATTACATTATTAAAACATCACATTTGAATAACACATTTATTTCAACAACATATTTATAAAAAAAGATCCATACATTCCACAAGTAAAAATTAAAACAAGTATTCAATTCAAACTCCTTCCATACAATAATTGTTTGCAATACATACAATAACTCTACTTAAACCCTATTTTAGAACTAGCGGAAGATGTCCTCATATGTCTTCAAGTAATGCCAAAAGTAAATCCCCTAAAAACCACCAATAAGAAATCTGCACAAATATAAAAACAATACTTCGTTAAAATTATAAAGTAAAAACATTAACTATGTTAAAATCGTAAAGTTGTGTTATCCCCTCAGCATCACCTAAAGAAGAATAGAGCAGTAACAAACCACTCAAGTCCATTGCACGCTTTAACCTTTTAATAATATAGTTTCTAGAAAAGTGTGGCTCGGGAAAACAACATACCCAACAAGAACTATAGAGTTAAATTATACACAAATAACAATAAAAGTACTTTTTTTTCTTTTGAAAAACTATATTGCAATTTATAATTGAACATTTAACATTCTTTAACCTGTAATAAAATCCCTGTACTTAAAAACACTGTAAACTCTTTGGCTTGTTGGCCATTAAAGAGGAAAATATATGGTCCACTTATTAATATATTCTTCCCACCATTAATTACGTAAGAGAGAGATTCCATATCCCACACCTATATACATAAATATCTAGTAACAATGGGGAACACACACTTTTCATGTTGTGAAATGATTGTACGATTGAATCACACTCCCTGGAAGTCTTTTCCCAACTTTAATCAATTTCTAGTGTCCAAAAAACAAACCAAGTGCTCTTTTAGACGTTAATTATATTTGATTAACATGCATATCCTCCTCATATACAAACAAATCATTACGTAAACCTTACTTACAGACAATGCCGCTCGAGGTCTCAACCAATACCCAATGTCCAATATCCAACAATCAAAGAATTAATTAAAAGAAAAAACCTCCAATGAAACTTAACAAGTAATTCGACTGAGAGGAAATACTTCCTGCACAATTTGGGTAAATATATGAGTATTTTAAAGGATCATAACAGTATTTTTGTACAATGAATGCAAGACAACAAATTTGATCTCTTGTTTTATTTTTGTAAGTAATAAGATCTTATTAAATAAGAGGAAATACTTCCTGACACAAGAAAAGCACACAAAATTCTAGAAACCGGATCTGATCTCAACATAAGACTTCTCAAAACCATCATAAAGCTTACAAGGTCAAACACTATATGTCTTTTGATAAGTCACCAAAGCCTAACCAATGATTTCATTCCAAGTATCAGATATAAACACTAATGGGTGCACCTAGTTCGTCTTTACATCTTATATGTTCCGGTAGAAATTGCAAGAAGCATAATAATGAAGGATGGTCCATAGAAATTTATTACTGACTAAAGCTACCTATGGATGGACAAAACTGCCTAGATTGGAACTGCAAAGTTCATCACTAGCTTCAAAGATGAAACAAATATATTGCTTTAGTAAAGATGAAATCAAAAATAAATAAGTGTCAACTTTTTTGTTCTCATTCATACCTCATATGCAGCACTAGTCTATTTAAACTTTTCCGTTGCTCCAGGTTGCTTATTGACATCAGGGTGGTACTTGGAAAAAAAAAAACGAATGGTAAAAGTCAGGATTGAAAGGAATTGGCTCAAGAATTACGTACAAAAAAATATTCAAATATCCTCTGGTGTTGAGGGCTTATCAAATGTATCGTTATAAGTGCTCATAAATTATGAAAATGTATCCTCTGGTGTTGAGGGCTTATCAAATGTGTTGCTAACACATTTATTAACAAAAGGAAGCAATTTGAAAATTTGATCAGTCCAGAGCACATACAACAGCGGCATTCACCTTCCCACACACTAAACTACTTATCAAGGATAAGAACAGTATATCATTTGTGTTATTGCTGGCAGACTGGATCAATACACGTGAGCACAGGACAGTCTCTGGTACAAAACGAATATCAGAAACCAAATTTCTTAGCCAACATAGGAAAATCACCAATTACCCCAAAATCAATCACTGGCATTATCTTTTTAAGAAGTAACTAAGCATTTTATTAAAAGGGAAAAAAAAAAAGGAAAAAAGAAAGGAATATTCCAGTACACAGGGACTATACTAGGCGACTCCTAAAAACTTGAAGCACAAACATTCTATAGTTTAACAATTTAGAAAAATATTAAAATTAAAACCCACAAAGGTTTTCAAAAAAGAAACACATTACATAGACACAAAAGTCTATAAGTCCTGTTTTGGTTGCAGAGAAAACAATAAATAATGAACAAAGAGAAAAACCGAGAAAATCAAATTATAATTCTTTTCTCTGATAATTCAGAAACCCAACTCTAATTTCATGTTCTTCTTTGCAACCAAACATAATTGTACTCCAAAGACTTCATTTTGTCTCATCAGCTAGTTCACCAGCAAATTTCATACAAAATATCCCACAATAAATAAATATCCAAGTTCAATTACTTTTTTTTTTTTTGATGGTATCCAAGTTCCATTACATAACAAAATATTATATTTACCTTGATTATCTCCACGAGCTGGTCAACTCCACTTTCACCAGGAAACAAAGGCTGATAGAACAAAGACAAAAATAAGGATATTAAGCATTCCAATTACAGCAAAGACAAAAATAACTTCAGGAAAAAGGACATGAATAACAAAATAAAAACATACCAAGACTTTCGCACTTCCAAAGTCACATAATTTAACCTGGTGGGTATGTGGATTCACCTGTACAAGAGCAGTAGCTTTTAGTTAGAATAAGTTGTTAACCTGCAGAAGGATGAAGCGTTGCCGGCGAGCTGAAGCGCTGCGAACGACGATCTGAAGCGTCGCGGTCTGGGCTTCTGAAGTGCTTCGAACGGCGATCTAAAGCGCCGCGACGGCGAGCTCAAGCGTCGTGATCGCGAGCTCAAGCGTCGCGACGGCGAGCTCAAGCGCCGCGACGGCGCAAGCTCAAGCGCGGCGACGGCGAGCTCAAGCGTCGCGACGGCGCGAGCTCAAGCGCTGCGACCGCGAGCTCAAGCGCCATGACGGCGCGAGCTCAAGCGCCGCGACGGCGATCTCAAGCTTCGCGACTGCGCGAGCTCAAGCGCCGCGACGGCGCGAGCTCAAGCGTCTGGGCTTCTGAAGTGCTTCGAACGGCGATCTAAAGCGCCGCGACGGCGAGCTCAAGCGTCGTGATCGCGAGCTCAAGCGTCGCGACGGCGAGCTCAAGCGCCGCGACGGCGATCTCAAGCTTCGCGACTGCGCGAGCTCAAGCTTCGCGACGGCGCGAGCTCAAGCTTCGCGACGGCGAGCTCAAGCGCCGCGACGGCGATCTGTGCTTTCTCCATTTTAAGAAACTTCTGAAAATTATGTGAGGGAAAGAGAGAAATGAGAGAAATATGTGAGGGAAAGAGAGAATAAAGTGGGAAAAGTGAGAAAGAAAAAATGGCTGAGTGTTTTTAGTGTTATACTTTTCAGTGACGACTTGTATGTCGTCACTATAGGGTACCTTTAGCCACGAAATTTAGGATTCGTCACTGATACTCTCATCTAATTTTATGTTCCTATTTTTAGTGACGACTTATTTTCGTAACTATTTGTCACCTTCAGTGACGTAATTAGTTTCGTCACTAATAGTGTTCTTAGCAACACCTTTAGTGACGAAAGTTTTTGTCACAAAAAACTTAAACTTTTAGCGACAAAATAATTCGTCGTTGTATATGAATTTAGTTTGGCGCCTTTAGTTCAACACAACATATAGTGACGAAATTTAATTTTCGTCACTAAAAGTTACTAATTTTTTTATAAATAGTGACGAAATTTTAATTTCGTCACTATATGGTACCTTTTTGTGACAAAAAAATTTTCCTCACTAAAATTCGTCACTGAAAATACATTTTGTTGTAGTGATTTGTGGTTTAGGGCCAAGGGGGTTGTGCGATTATGGTTATTTTCACGTCGATTACAGATCCTATAATGTTTATGCTGAATAGCCATAACACTTTTGCGTGCAAGAAACTGCAAAAATGGCCAGGAAATAAGGTGGAACCAATTTCATCATCAACAAACTACTCTTGCCACTAGGCTAGGAGTGGGTCTGTGGAGATATGACAATTCTGACTTGTTTTTGTGCTTTGCCGACCAAGGCCCACATACGTACTGTCACAGAGCTGAGTATCTGAACCTAGTATAGGAGATTGACAATTTATTGATGAATTGCGTTATGGCATGCATCAGGGCCCCCATAACTTGAGATCTACGGAATTCTGGACAAGCTGGAATAGAGCAAAAGTTAGTTAGAATGAGGTGTATAAGCAAAAGTAAGATAGACATTGCTACCACACCACATTCAGATTATATTCATCTTAAAATCATTTATCCTTCGTTTTTGTTCAAAAAGATTTTCAACCACCCCACTTTACAAGAGTTGGGGGTTAGAAGGGTTTGAACTTAGGATGTTCACAAATGACTGAATAATGCAATTGAATTACAAGACTTTTGGTAAAACAAAACTCCGTTTGTGTATGTGCTTAGTGTCATATACTTGTTGACAGCCAATCCCAAGCTCGGGAAAAGGAGAAGGGTTGTGGTAGATTGATAATCATCGTAAAATTTAATCGCTCAATCATGAATGGATCCAATACAGATACTCGTTGGGGCATCACCTACATGTGGATGACTCTAACTAATTTGTTAAGGATCTATAGACGATCCAAAAAATTTGGAATTAAGAATTTTTGTTGTTGAATTTGGTATAACAAGGTGTGACCATAGGCATGACATCTCACATAACTAGTTCAGTTATTTTTGGTACGTAATGTGTGGATCCACACATTATGTGTAACAGGTTTTTCCCTAAAAATATTGTACAAGAAAATAGGGTGGTAAATTTATTTCAACTGCAAGAGGTGTAGACTTCGTACCTAGTACATCAACACCCCGGTTTTCTTTTGAAGCACATGACAGACGTCAATCAAACCAACTTTAACATAATAGGCAGTTGCAATCAGAAACAAAAGAAACAGACTAAGGATATGCATGTTTAAAAGTTACAGTTTGCTTACTTGAAATGTGCACATCATCTCTTATGCAACCAAAGCATCACAACGCGAAGCTAAAGCATTGAGCAAAAGAGCAATGTATCATTAACAAATGAAAATTGAACGGTTTTGGACCCCTTAAACCAACCAGATTGAGTAGCCTAGTTAATTAGCCAAGTTGTTACTTAGTCAAATTAAGCAATTCTAGGTTAAAACAATCAAACAATCATATCAAGAATATAAAGCAGCGGAATAATAAATAACACAAGATATGATCACCCAGGAAACCACACCGGTAAAAACCTGGGGAGGATTTGACCCACCGATCCTCAAGGCAAAACAGAATTCACTATGAAAGAATTGAAGTTCATACAAAAGGACTTACAAGCTCCCCGCTCGACTTCCTAATGCTACCTACCAGTAGAACTTACTGACACGACCACGTGTAAGCTCCAAATCCACGGACTCCTCCTTTCTTGAATTCTTCAATCAGCTACAAGCATCCACGCTTGTTATTCTTTAAACTCCAATGGAAGCAACCTAGTTGATCATCAAGATATTGATACTATCTCTACCTTGAAAACCCTAAGCTTTGTGTAAAGGAAAGCTCCTCTAGATCTCACAAGAGATTTACACAAAACAGCAATGTATGAGCAACAATACACTGGAAGCAACTCTAAAAACGTGGCTAGGGTTTTGCCTTATATACCTAGGGCAAAAACATAAAACCCTAAACGTTTAATGAGTCAGGGCTGAGTTGGAAATTCTGCAGAAAACGCATCTGGCCCGATATTCGATCGATCGAGTCTATCCTTCGATCGATCGAGCTAGACCGAAATGCCCCAATGCATCTGCAGTCACTCGATTCCAACTTTACAATATTTAATCAACTTTGAGCAAGCCTAAACAAGACTAAACATATTGTTTTGATCATGGTTTGCCAATATTACACATTAGAGTTCTAAATACATAAAATCCTAAATCTTTAGAACCTAACAAACTCCCCCTTTGGCAATCCGTGACAAAACACAAATTAAAAGCTCAAAGTTTACAAGTAAAAAGCCCTTTACATAAAAATGCTCATAAACTTCAAATTTAATCCTAACTACTATCCATCAGTTGCAAGTGTAGACAGCAGCTCAATTGAATCAACCTGTATATTCCTGAAATACTCAACAAACGCATAAACGCATGTGTGACAGAAAAGAGTAAAACAACAGGTATAACATTCTTGTAAGATTCACACAACACAAAATAAAGACATATATCAATGAACAACTCAATGAATATAAATCAATAAGCAGTGAATCACAAAACAACAAGAAACAAGTATATATCATGTATATCAAACAATGTTACTCCCCCTAACATGAATATCCTAAAAAAAATGATATACAAAGTGAAGCACCTAGATACAATCTATAAACTCCATAAGCTCCTCAAAAACAAAAAATTCTCCCCCTAACTACAAAAACCCCTCTACAAGGCAAAACTCTACTCCCCTTTTTGTGACGGAATGCCAAAGTGCAATCACAAGCCATTATCAAAAGGAGGTGGTGAGGGTGAATGAAGATGCGGAAAGTCGGCTCGCAGAGCACGAATCTCATCCAGCAAGTCCACCAAAATTTGACTATGAGCCGCCTGAACGGTCATAACAGTCTCCAAGGTACGACGAACATCAAAGTCATCCGAAGGAGGTGGAGGAACACGTAGCAGCAGCAGCATCAACAGGATCAGAAACATCCTCACTAGCAGGACCTGTAGAAGAAGAAGGAGGAGGTGCGCTACCAGAAGGCTCAGACCTAGGGTGTTTAGAACTAGCTTTAAGATGAGCGACCCTTTGTCTAAGAAAAGACGCACCGATGGGAGCAATCACATGAACAGGCTCAGAGGAAGGAAAACCACTAAGATCAAGAAAAAGCAAAATCCTATGAATGAAAATAGGATGAACAAGAGCATGAGCAGAAGATGAACTCCTATAAACATCGTTCAAAGAACGAAGAAATAGATGAGGAAAACTGATAGGAGCATCAGTAACCAGAGCGTACAAAAATACACACCTCTCGAGAGGAATAGTGTGAACATGAGAGATTGGCCAGATAGAATGACAAGCTATCTTAAAGAAAAGATAGTGCAACCCAGAAAGCTCAGCAGAGGTGATCTTAGGATCAGAACCCCACTGGATAGATGATCCAGTGATGTAAGACAAGACATCACTAATCTCGGGAGACACATCATAAGGATAGACAGGATTCTGGACCAAAGGTACCTCAAGAGCATCAGCCACTACCTTGGGAGTAATGGTGTACTCTACGCCTCGTATCCAACTCTTTACCAAAGTGTTGGAATCGTAGATGCAGATAGAGATGTTCGAAAAGAACTCTCTAATCAAGGCAGAAGGTGGAGGAGGATCAGAAATATCCACCAAGGGTAACCAGCCCCTACGCTCAAAGTTTTCCCTAATGGCAGGATCAAGTTCATCTAAGAGAACAGAACGCTCAGCCCAAATCTTTCTCTTAAGGTTTAGCTTCTCAAAAATCTCTTGGTTTTTCTCACTCGGAAACTTCTCACTGTCAAAGGACGAAGGGGGTGGAGAAGGTGAGGGAACAGTCCTACGGGCTCTAGTCTTCCTAGGCATAGTGCTAAGGAAAGGACAAAGACACACAGAGAAAACCAAAAGAACAAAAACAAAAAAAAAAAACAAAACCAAGGGCAGACTGCAAGTTAGCACAAAAAAAATATAGAACAAAAATCTATATGATGCATGAACAATAACAATGTTGTGATGCATGAACTAATGCAGTAAACAAAGTTCAAAATTAAGTTCAATTACACAAAATTGGCTTGAACATAGAGTTTCTAACAAAAACCCTAAAAAATTTGAAAAACCACTTGAAAATTTTGAAACAAATTGATGAATTGATCATTGCACAAGGTTGAAAACAGATCAGAATGACCAATTACATCAAAACAACAAGCCAATTTCATCAATTAAACTTAATTGAACAAAAATCCCAAATTCGGATCAATTGGAAACCCTAGAAATTTCAAATTTTCACAAAACCTAAAATTGATCAAATTAAACTATCAAGATCATGTTTATATCATGTCCCCACAAAAACCCATTGATCAATTTCACAAAATTTGGCTTGAATCAACACAAATCCCAAAAAGAAAAAGGTCCGAAATTTTGAGCAAAAATGCATGAAAAATGCATGAAATATGTAAATAAACTCAAAAAGGAAGGACAAAACAGACTTACCGGCTTGAGGAAAGAGAAATTTTGCAAAAAATTTGGAGGAAAACGACAAAAATTTGACTGTAGAGCCTGCCTCGTCAGAGAGAGAAAGAAAGTTTGAAAAAAACTTTTGAAAAAGTGTTTGAATCAGTCAAGAACACTGTTTTAAAAAAACCTGATTCACGACTTTCGATTGATCGAAAATCACATTCGATCGATCGAATCAATCAGTCATTTTGAGACAAATTAAAACACTTTTTCGATCGATCGAAAATCAGAATGGATCAATCGAACTGGGCAGAGGCTCACAAAATTTTTGAGAAAAATCACAGTTTTGAAAATCACAAACCATATTTTGAAAACAACTCCTCAAAGCATTAAACTGATTGAAACAAAATGCATGAGTATGAGATGGAATGTTTTTCAAAAACCCAAGTTTTAATCCCAGTTTCTCCAAAGAAAATTTCAGCCATTCTTCCTTTAAATTCTCAAGCAAAATTTTTTTTTTGCATAATTCTCAAAGTATTTTCAAACTTGGTTGGTCAGACCAAAAACACACACAATAACATGTACAAAGTTTAGCAAAGAGTAACTTGTGTAGTGTGTGCAACTAGCAAAAACTTGAGATACATGTGAGGTGATATGTGAATAGCAATCAATCACAAAGTCTACAAAATTCATCACATAGAATTCAAAAGAGACTATCACCTAAAGAGTTACATCCTATAACTCCCACATCTCCTAGAACATAAGCTTGCAATCATGTAAGTTTCTTGAATTTTGCCCCATTATTTAGGTGAAATTTGGCATCAAGCCTAATGGTACACACCAGTTTAAATTATGTGAATTGGCATCAAGCCTAATAGTACACACCAGTTTTAAGCATTAAGCATTTAACAGAGGCTACACCTTATGTTCTTTTTGTGCATGTGCTACACTTTCTCGAGCACAAAATCTTATGATATGCACTAAGGTGTTCATGATTGGCTAGTGAACAGTGGTGAGATGGTTATTTATGCCTTTCTCAAAAGGCTCAAGTCCGACAGTCAAATAACATGTGACTTCAAGAGTAAGACAAAGTGATAAACACCATAAACATCTTTCCCACACAACATACACTACAAAGCTTCAACTAGTAAAGTGCAATAAATAAGCTCATTAAAGCTAAACAAGGTACATAAGACATGTTATGTGTAAATAAATTGACCAACCTTGTTTTTCAAAAACCAAAGAAAAATAGTGCTTAACACAATTTTGCTTTTCTCCCTTTTTTTTTTTTATATTTATTATTTTTAAAAAGAGAAAACAAATAAATTCTAGAATGAAATGCATGAATGTAATGCAATGAAAATCCTAGAAACAAAAGAAAAATAAACACAAAAACCAAAGAACAATGGTCACGTAGGAATGAGCAATGAAGCACAAGGACCAAGAAAGTCAAAAGAGACTAGGGACACCGAAGCACACCAATGACTTGACGAAGTGTCTCAAACTTACTTCCATCAAGAGGTTTGGTGAAGATGTTAGCATTTTGACGGTCAGTAGGGATATACTCAAGAACAACAATTTTATTTTCAACCAAATCCCTAATGAAGTGATATCTAAGTTCAATGTGTTTGGTCTTAGAATGCTGAACAGGATTCTTAGATATGTCTATGGCACTAGAATTATCACAATAGACAACCATGGTGTCTTGAGGAATCCCATAATCACTCAAAAGTTTTTTCATCCAAAGAAGCTGAGAACAACAACTCCCAGCAGCAATATATTCTGCCTCAGCAGTGGATAAAGAAACAGAATTTTGTTTCTTACTCATTCAAGCCACAAGACTGGCTCCAACATAAAAACACCCCCCAGTGGTGCTTTTTCTGTCATCAGCATTCCTAGCCCAATCAGAATCAGAAAAACCAGCAAGAGACAAATTAGACTCCTTGCTATAAAATAATCCATAATCACAGGTTCCACTCACATATTTTATAATTCTCTTAACAGCATTTAAATGAGAAACCTTAGGATTAGACTGAAATCTAGAGCAAACACCAACACTAAAAGAGATATCAGGACGACTAGCAGTTAAATACAAGAGACAACCAATCATGCTTCTATACAAAGTAACATCAACAGACTCACCTGATGGATCAATTGTTAATTTCACATTGGCAGCCATTGGTGTTCTAGCATGAGCAGCCTTGTCCAGTCCAAATCTCTTGACTAAATTTCTTGCATATTTAGCTTGATTGATGTAGATTCCTGACTCTGTTTGCTTCACCTGCAATCCCAAAAAATAAGTCAGTTCACCAACCATGCTCATTTCAAACATCGCCTTCATTTCATCTGCAAAAGAATGAGCAAGAGAATCATTAGTAGCACCAAAAACAATGTCATCAACATAAATTTGAGCTACAACAAAACCAGTCTTATCCTTTCTTATGAAGAGAGTTGTATCTGCAGATCCCCTTTTGAATCCATGCTCAGTGAGATATGCAGTCAATCTATCATACCAAGCCCTAGGAGCTTGCTTCAAACCATAGAGGGCTCTCTTCAACTTGTAGACATCATCCGGTCTGTGAGGATCCACAAATCCCTTAGGTTGCTCAACATACACCTCTTCTTGTAACATCCCATTTAAAAAAGCACTCTTGACATCCATTTGATACAACTTGAAGTTTAGATAACTAGCTATGGCTAACAGTATCCGAATGGATTCCAACCTTGCAACTGGTGCAAAAGTCTCATCAAAGTCAATTCCTTCCACCTGTGTGTACCCTTGTGCAACAAGTCTTGATTTGTTTCTGATCACAGTGCCATGTTCACTGACTTGTTCTTAAAGATCCATTTAGTTCCAATCACATTTACACTTTCCGGCCTAGGAACTAATTCCCACACATCATTCCGAACGAATTGATGAAGTTCTTCACGCATGGAATTTACCCAATCAGCATCTTGAAGTGCTTCATCCACCTTCTTTGGTTCAAATTGGGACAGATAACATGAGTGAGTAATCACATTCAAGGCTTTTGATCTCAGTCTCATGTTATCATTCAGGCTGCCCAATATATTTGTGGGAGGATGATTCAATCTCACTCTAGAGGATGGACCTTTAACAAGAGATGTGGTGGTACCTTTCTGTTCAGATGGAGGACTGAGCTCACTTTGTACCTGTCGAGGGTCATGAACCAGAGTGGATGGTTCTAAACTTGATGGTACTGAGACTGTATCATTCAACACCAGCAGCTCTTCCTCACTATGTTTCCCAACATACTCAGCAGGAAGTGAATCATCAACTTCAAGAGACTTATCGTGAGCAGGAGCAGTGCTTTCTGAAAGTTCTTCTAAACACACTTCATCATTTATTACAATATTTGAAGATTCCATGACTGTTTTGGTTCTCAAATTGTACACTCTATAGGCTCTACTAGTGGAGGAGTATCCTAGAAAGTATCATTTGTCACTTTTTGTATCAAACTTTTCTAGGTTTTCTCTATCCCGTAGAATGTAACAGTCACTGCCAAATATCCTGAAATATTTGACAACAAGTTTCTTTCCTCTCCAGAGTTCATAGGGAGTTTTCTTGGAGTCAGGTCTAAAATACACCCGGTTGAGTGTATGGCAAGCAGTGTTGACTGCTTCTCCCCAAAAGGACTTTGGCAACTTTTTGTTGTGTAGCATGACTCGTGCCATCTCCTGTACAACCCTGTTTTTCCTTTCCACAATCTCATTCTGTTGAGGTGTCTTGGGTGATGAGAACTCTTAGTGAGTGCCTTGATTATTGTAGAAAGTAGCTAGCTTGGTATTCTCAAATTCTCTTCCATGATCACTTCTGATTCTGGCTATCATAGTATCTTTCTCAACCTGCAATTTCTTGCACAGATGTATCATCTTCTCAAGAGCCTCAGCTTTATCCTTCAAAAGCACAACCCAAGTATATCTAGTAAAGTCATCCACAACAACTAGAATATACTTCTTTCCACCCAAACTTTGAACTCTGGCAGGACCCATGAGATCAATGTGTAATAACTCTAAAGGTCTCGAAGTTTGAACACTGGTCATAGACGAATGCTTGGATTTTACTTGTTTACCTATTTGACTCAAACTTAGGTAAACCGATAACAGCCTCACACTTGGAAATCTTCTCTAACTGCTTATAATTGGCATGCCCCAACCGTTGATGCCACAAATCAACTTGATTAATCTTTGCACTAAAGCACTTGTTGTTTACACTTGGTGTTATGCTATAACAGTTGTCAGCTGTCCTTACACCAACACACATACAGTCACCTCCTCCATCAAGTATCTCACATTCATACTTGGTGAAAAGAACATTTAATCCATTGTCGCAAATCTGACTTATGCTGAGTAAACTGGCCTTCAATCCATCAACATACCAAACATCTTCAAACACTGGCAATCCTGGAATGTCCACAGTACCAATGCCTCTGATCACAGATTTACTTCTATCTCCAAAAATGACTGTCCCAATCTTTCCTTCAAATAGTGTTTTGAATAAACCTTTATTTCCTGTCATGTGCCTGGAACAACCACTGTCCAAATACCAAAAACAAGAATCACGTGCTTTTAAGGCGGTTAAAGCAGTATAACATACATAATTCTTATCACATGTGATTATGCCAAGATACTTAAGGAATGTTGTGAAATTTTAAAATACTCGCAAGTGTACGAACCGTACCGAAGTATAGTTTAACAAGAACGAGGTCGAACCCACAGGGACTTGAATGAACGTAGGAAAATTAATCAAATCTTAACCAAATTAATCCTAATCTAGTTTAATAAAAATTGGTTGTTTTGAAATTAAATAAACTAAGCAAATAATAAAATTAAGCAAATAGTTAAACTAAGCAAAAGATATAAAGCAATAAAAAGATGTAAACAATCAAGGGAAAGGAATTAAGGTTTTGGAATCCGCCTTGTAAGTCATATCAGCATATATTTATGATCATTAATTTTTCCCAACTCACTACATGATAATCTAGAAATCAATCTTGCTATCATGGAAAATATCCTCATTAAAATCCTTATTTTAAAAATCAAAATCATATTCTTCTTCGCTTCTTAAGTATAAAATCAAATCATCAATTGTATTCGTAGCCAAACAAATCACAAGATATATCCAATTCTAAAAATCAAATCATAACTTGTATCCATTGACAGACAAATCACAAACGATATCCAATTTTATAATCAAGAATTAATAAACCAAGCATTCAATTAATTAAGACAAATCCTAAATCATGAGAAAAACATGATTGAACTCATATCTAGAATCCCATCTTAGTCAATTGATATGAAGCAAGAACAATTTAAATCTTTAAAAAACAACTATTGTGGGAAAAATCAAATCACATAAATATTACTGATAATCCTTAACAAGGTTTCATCCTCGACCCTAATTATAAATTTAGCTACTCATGGTAATTGAAATAAAACAAAAGAATAAAATACTAAACATTAAACTAGACAAATAAAATAAAGAAAGAAATAGTCACAATGCTATCATGGAGAAAAGCTACAGAGAAGCCATATGCGGCACTGTCTCTTGCTCCAATTTTCTGTTTTGTATCTCAGCCCTAGCACTAGCTTCCTCTCCCTGAAGTTTGCCCTAAAAAGCCTTTAAATAGGTCAAGGAATCCTATTACAAGTTGAATTCCCGTTTGGAGAAAATCCCAGATTTTTAGGTTTCACTTAACCGACTATTTTGGCCCATTTAATGTCAGAATTCAGGCTTTTGGTAAACTACAAAGTTGTAGCCCTTTAAGTTAACTTTCCAGCCTAACTTGAATCATCTCGATTGGACATCTGAACCGAAAGTTATGTTGAAAATACTAACTGATGTGCAGGCTGGAATCTTAATTCGAATTGGACTTGGATTTGATGCAAATTTCCTTTGATTCCTTACTCCAATTGGACTTAAATTTAATATTCATGTCTGGCTGGATGTAAGTTTGCTTGATTCAATTGGCTTTAGCCCCACTTTGCATGTAAAACCCTTGTTATCTGCAACACAAAGATATTATATAATCAGTCACAAAATAACATAGAAGTAAGGCTAAATATGTAGATATGTGAGTACTTTATTGTATATATTTCATGCACATCAGAAAGATTTAACAAAGACAACAAAAGGCAAAGACAACAAGTAGACAAGTTGACAAATAAGCAAAAGGATTTTCCAAGAATTCATGACAGCAGGGGTCAAGGATCAGCTCAGAGATCAAAAGATCTCAAACAAAAAGAGCTACCTGCTCTGATACCACTTGAACGGTTTTAGACCCCTTAAACCAACCAGATTGAGTAGCCTAGTTAATTAGCCAAGTTGTTACTTAGTCAAATTAAGCAATTCTAGGTTAAAACAATCAAACAATCATATCAAGAATATAATGCAGCGGAATAATAAATAACACAAGATATGATCACCCAGGAAACCACACCGGTAAAAACCTGGGGAGGATTTGACCCACCAATCCTCAAGGCAAAACAGAATTCACTATGAAAGAATTGAAGTTCATACAAAAGGACTTACAAGCTCCCCGCTCGACTTCCTAATACTACCTACCAGTAGAACTTACTGACATGACCACGTGTAAGCTTCGAATCCACGAACTCCTTCTTTCTTGAATTCTTCAATCAGCTACAACCACCCACGCTTGTTATTCTTTAAGCTTCAATGGCAGCAACCGAGTTGATCATCAAGATGTTGAAGTAATCTCTACCTTGAAAACCCTAAGTTTTGTGTAAAGGAAAGCTCCTCTAGATCTCACAAGAGATTTACACAAAACAGCAATGTATGAGCAACAATACACTGGAAGCAACTCTGAAAACGTGGCTAGGGTTTTGCCTTATATACCTAGGGCAAAAACATAAAACCCTAAACGTTTAATGAGTCAGGGCTGAGTTGGAAATTCTGCAGAAAACGCATTTGGCCCGAGATTCGATCGATCGATCGAGTCTATCCTTCGATCGATCGAGCCAGACCGAAATGCCCCAATGCATCTGCAGTCACTCGATTCCAACTTTACAATATTTAATCAACTTTGAGCAAGTCTAAACAAGACTAAACACATTGTTTTGATCATGGTTTGCCAATATTACACATTAGAGTTCTAAATACATAAAATCCTAAATCTTTAGAACCTAACAAAAATAAATCACTTCCAAGATAGAGACTAATGGCAATCAAACAGCTCAAACCTGTGCGAACTTGGAGAAAGGTGTTAATCTGTCTCAACTTATATTTCCTTTGAGCAATCTATGTTTTTTATACATGCTCAAGCTTAACCTTCACATGGAGCAATAATACAACATCAACAGGGATATAATGTTTCGTAAGTGATTAAATGTTTTTTCCCGTGAAGTAGATAAGCTTTTCTTTAACATGTAACATTAATCCAGTTAAGATCCTGTTTGGCCTTCATGAGCCCTTAAAGTTTTATCCTTGCACTTGCCTTGCATGGTCATTCTTACTAGCACCTACACTTACCAATGATTACTCCTACATATTTCCAATTCTTTAAAATCCTTTCCACTCATTTTCTAACGTCCATGTATGCATGTTCTGCTTTCTGCAATCCAAAGAGGTTAAACAAAACTGTCTGAACTCTCTGAAGTTGTAAAGGGCATTTAGTGTGAGTTTCTTACAGTATTTTAAGATATACAATTTAAGAGGTGCAAAACTAGGGGGGAAAAGAAAGGGCACAAAAAAAGGTTACTGCATAATACATTATGTTACAATTATAAAATAAAACAAAAACAAAAACACACAGATATACAAAAATCCTCTAACTTCTAGTAAGGCTTCTTGGGTGGCTCTAGCATCTAGGTCAGTCATAACTAAATCAAAACAGAATCATGCTGAAATTAATGGCAGTGACTATAATCATATTTCATAGTGAGAAAAGACAAAAAATTTGTCCAACTCCCACATCATGAACTGCTTCCTAATATAAATAATAGAACAGATTGCAATTATTTTTTCCCTGGGTAAACACAGAACAGATTGCAATTACTCCAATTAAAAATAAAACCAAAAGAAGAAACTCATCATATTACAAACTAAAAATCCAGTCATCATGAGTATTGACACTTGACTGCCAAAATCGCACTTCTTATTCTTCTTTCTGTGATTGTTCATATAGACTCCCTCACTTATAACAAGTGGCCTCTGGTTTAAGTGGTGAAAAACTAAACAGAGTGCGCCCTATCTGGTAAAAATGAATATACAGAAATCAAATTAAGAATATCAAATCCTTGAGATTAAGCATTAAGCATATAAGATTGTGTGTTCGTGTTGGATTTTGAGAGGGAGTTGAAGATTACTAGAAGATAACCCTTGACGCATTGACAATGAACTAATGGGAGGAAGGTTCATACGTACTTGACTTTGTAAGGTTAAATTTAATCAACCATCTAATTGGCTTTATTCCATGACCAATTTGCTTGTAATTTAGCACTTAGTAACCCTGTATTTAGGTGGGAAAATTGTAAGGGTAGTGTGTGAGAAGATGTGGAGAAAAGCTCAAGAGTGTGTAAGAAAAACAGAGGTTCGCGGCTAAGGCTCGCGGGTGGATCGCGACTGGCAAGCCGCCAAAAGCTGGCACGTGAGAAGCACACTGGGAAGCTGAAGGGTCGCGCCAGCTGTCACGCTACAGGACAAAAGTCCCAGGCTGGCCAGGCCATTACGTATCGACTGGAACTCGCGACTTGGACAAGCCGCGAGACTAAGTCGCCAAATTGCCCTGTTTGGCAAAAACTGACGTTTTGCATTCCCTTCTCACCCTACTATATATACACCCTTATACCCATCATATTGAGAGAGCTTCCAGAGAGAATTTTGTGAGAGAAAACCCTAGAGTAAAACAAGATTGCCTCATCCCCAATCTTCATCTAAGAAACTCTACAAATTCCTCTACTCTCTTCCTCTCCATTGTCATACCCTTGAGAGGTCTTTTACCAAATCCTTATCTCACCACACTCACGTCTGTGAGAAGGTTTATTTGGTGCTTAGGGAAGCAGTTTGGGAAGGAACCAATGGTGATTGGTTGATGCTATGGGCTATAGCGGAATCCGGTAAGCTAGAAAAGAAAAAGATTCTGTTAGGTTCTAAGGTCTTAGGATTTTATGTATTTAGAACTCTAATTTGTAATGTTGGCAAACCATGATCAAAACATTGTATTTAGTCTTGTTTAAGATTGCTCAAAGTTGGTTTATTATTGTACAGTTGGAATCGAGTGGCTGCAGAAGTACTTGGGACTTTTGGCCTGGCTCGATCGATCGAAGAATAGACTCGATCGATCGAAAATCGCACAGGTTGATTATTCTGCAGAATTTCCAACTCAGCCCTACTTCATTAAACGTTTAGGGTTTTATGTTTTTACCCTAGGTATATAAACAAAACCCTAGCCACGTTTTTGAAGGCTGTCCATATTGTTATGTTGCTCATATTTGCTGTTTGAGTGAATCTCTTGTGAGATCTTTGAGGAGCTTTCCTTCACATAAACTTAGGGTTGTCAATATCTTGATGATCAACATAGTTGCAACCATTGGAACTTAAAAGAAAAGCAAGCGGGGAGCTTGTAGCTGATTGAGGAATTCAAGAAAGAAGTAGTCCGTGGATTCGGAGCCTGCGCGTGGTCGTGTCAGGAAGTTCGTACTGGTGGGTAGCATTAGGAAGTCGAGCGGGGAGCTTGTAGTCCTTTTGTAAGAACTTCAATTCTTTCATAGTGAATTCTGTTATGCCTTGAGGATCGGTGGGTCAAATCCTCCCCAGGTTTTTACCGTGTGGTTTCCTGGGTGATCATATCTTGTGTTATTTATTTTTCGCTGCATTATTATTCTTGATATGATTGTTGAATTGCTTTAACCTAGAATTGCTTAATTTGACTAAGTAACAACTTGACTAATTAATCTAGGCTACGCAATCTGGTTGTTTAAGGGGTCTAAATAACCTATCAGGTTCGGCGCAACCTCGTTGGAGCAGGAAGCTTGGAGGGCTTAGGTACCTGGGTAGATTAGGCTTGGAGGGTCTATTGCTGTTCATGTATCCCAACTACATTTTCTAGTGGATTATTGACCGCTTGGAGGGCGGCGGAGAGGTTTTACGCCGAGGGCTTCGGTTTCCTCTTCGATAACACATCGAGTGTTGTCCTTGTGTTTGCATTTCTCTTCCCTCTATCTTTACTATTTAATTACTGCTGTGTGTGTGATTATTTATGGTTTAGATTGTTTCTCAATTCTGGTATAAGCTATTTACCATTTTCCGCACATACGTTGTTTGTTAAATAGCTTGAATTGGTATTTTTGTATTTTTGAATTGAATCCGCACATACGTTCAAGGGTGTTTCATACCCTTATTGAACTTTCAGACTTCATAGAAGTAAGGATTAGATCTTAATATTTTATATAGCAAACAACAAAAGTAAATGAAAGGAACTAGTTGTGGTTAGGTGTATAGTGGTGTTTAGGAAAATTTTGAATTATGGGATCTAGACTAGGATTTGGATAACGATAGGTTGAGATGTGTTATAGATGGAATGAGAAATAAAGGGAAAGGAGACTCAAGTTTACTTAAAATTCCATCATTTCAAATTCACTGAATTTAGATATCATAATTTCAAATCCAAGGATTCTATAGGTTTAAAATCTTTGATAGATTTGTCAACTTCAAATCCTTAACCCTTTTTAAAGCATCCAAACATAGTTTTTAGATTTTAATCACCTGAATTCAAATCCAAGTGCCAAAATCTTGCCATCCAAACTCACCAAAAAGGTATTTCAAATATAGGTTTAGGACCATGAATGATGGGAATATTTGGTGCTGGGATGGAAAACGATACAATGAAAATTTGAAGGTTTGTATTTTTTAATCCCTTTCAAAATTAAACTATTAATTCCATATGCATGTTTTTTTTTTTTTTTTTTTTTGGCAAAGCAAGTTTGCATCATTTTAGTTTCCTCTCTTGGTGTATTTGACCCCACACTATGCTTTATGAGGCCTGAGGTTCCCAAGATGATTTTGCAGTGAAAAGGATTCTTTTTAATGTAGATTTGATGAACCAAACACACATTTAAGATTTGGTAGTAAAGTCTCTCTCTCTTTCCACTATATCTACTCTCCTCAATTTGTTGGGTTGGTTTCTACTTAATAAAAAGAAGTTGGTTTTTGTAGCATAGATTGTCAAACACCTCTGATTTTGAAGTGGGCCCCCTACAATAAGGGCTAGTCTTTCGATGGTTAGTGCAAAATAATCTCAGCAGTTCTTCCATAATGAGAATCATGCAAATTGAGTATTGGCCTTAATAAATCTATCGAGTCATTGACAGTAACTTGACCTCTTATAAGAGGTGTTGTCATTATAATGATTTTGGATATGAACGATGGATAAATCCATGTGTAAGTATGGATTTACAAAAGTAATGACACATTAATGAACTTCTTCATTAATAAATCTAATTAATGAAGTTGTTTATTAATAAATATAACATATCTGTTACATGAATTGTTATTACAATAGAAAAGATTTTATGGCTGGTCATATCCTTTTCTAAAAATTATAAATATTGTCAAGGCCACACTTGCAAGGGGTGTGAGAAGAAAAAAAAAAAAAAAAAAAAAAAGCTCTTATTAATTCGGGTAATTATTGAGTACTCCTAGAGTACCATATATGCATACTCCCCCTTTCACATAGCTGTGGGTCCCATAATTAAATTTATGGTGAGACCTATAATTCATGTGGGTTCTTGAATAATATAATTTAGTATGTAAATTTCTAACATCTTACTGTAAATTTTTATTACATATGCACTTGATATAATTGTTAATTGATAGATGTATTATATTTGTTTCTCCTGAATTATTCCCTAAGTAAAATTCCAACAGTGGTTTGCATGCAGACTTATGCCAAAGGCATAAATTAGTTCCAAAAAGGTGTAAACATTTTTTTTGTTTTTTTTTTTAAATGTTTGGGTTTGGTTTTTTGATACAAGAATGTCTGAAGATTTGACTAGTAGAAGAGTTACAAGCCCAAAAAATGTTCACAAGACTCTGAAGCAATAGTAGACAAGGCCCTAGCATCTCCTATGACCTCTTATGCACAAAATGTATAACCACTGGTGTTCACCAACTTCCATATATCTTCAATTAGCACAGCAAGTTGCCAAGGAACTTATGGAAACATCAAACAAGTCTTCAAAAACCAAGCTGCATAGCCTTATAATGGTTCTTGAACAGCCGGGCATCTAGCTGCATGACCTTTAAGGCTTTAATTGGTTGCATATGAAAGAACTGCCATAGCCTGCTGATGCAAGATTTGGCTACATAGCCAAAATCAGCCTGTACACACCATCCCTGTTAGTGTCCATCAATTGTCAGCAACACCTACAACCCTCCATAGCTGGACACACTTGCCTTGGTGCTTTCTGCCTTCTGTGCATTATAGATTTATGCATACTTGCAAAACAAAGTTTTACTGAGCATTAGCACTTCTTAAGCAGATTGTTTTGTACCCTCAAACATTAATTTACAAAATGTCACAAATTCCTGTTACATAAGGCCATATAAACTTATCAGCAACTCCTCACCTTGAGAGAGGGGTAGCTAAAATTTGAGCTTCCACTTCAGCAAAGTATCTCTCCCTAACCAAGTCCTATTTCCAAGTCAAAGTGTAAAGATAACTTTAAACACATATTAACAAATGCAGATTGTTTTGACTTCACTAGGGGAATCCCAAAATATAAAATTTTAAGAAATGAAGGATAATGATTATCAAAGTTTAGCATCTTTCCACTATGAAATATAATACATCTTGTTAAATAACAAACCCAATGGAAAGAATGTGAGAAAACTTAAATTCAAGATGTGGTACAACATTAATAAAAAGTAGAACAGAAGGGCTTACGAATCCAAGCAGGCTACATTCTTCATTTTTCAACCTTGTCTATACACTTGTTTGCCTTCTCAAGTCTAATTACTGTAAAGATGAATATACCTCAAATGATATGGTTTGTAATATATTATCAAGTTTATTGTATGGTCATGACATGAAATAGGTATGAACAACTTTCAGTCAATAATTTGATTCAACGCAAAAGTTGTAAAAAGGTAGGAAAAACTCTTTAAGTACATTAGGAGGCGATTATCAAAAAAAAAAAGTACATCAAGAGGTGTTAGGACATATGTGAATCATATTAAGAACATATGTCATTGAGAATTGGCTAATCCTTTGACAAAACACACTTTACTTGTAATTTGGTAGATCTATGATGGTTTAAGTCTTCAAGAAACATGTAGTTCAAGTCAAGAGTTAAAGCCATGCAAATCTAATCAAGAAACAAGTGAAGAAGTACTGCATTTTAAAGCTCGACAATTAGCTCGACAGTTAGCTCGACAGATGGCATCTATTGAAGTTTAAAAGGCAGTTTTAGCCCGATGCTCGACAGCTGCTTGTCAGATAACCTATCTATCGAGATTTATGAAAATCAATTTTTCAGATTTGATTTCACTCATATCCATGTGTATGTGTTTAGGCTTTCTTTTCTCTCAACCCTAAACATATATAAGGATTATTTTAAGGACCGTCTCAGATGATGCAAGTGAATGCAAAAGGTTTTCTGCAAGCATATTGTGACCAGAGAACTATGCCCTAGTTCATCTTTCTCATGAAGAAGCTGCTGCGTTTGTATGTCGTAGGGTTTTGTAACCAATGAGCTTATTGATCTTCATCGTGTTGATGAATTGAAGAACTTTGCAGCCAACATCCTTCTCAAGTTGGTGTGTTAGTCACGTACTTGGATTCGTGCAAAGGAGTAAGCTGCGTACTGGGATCCGCACATCGATTGGTTAGTCACGTACTAGGAGCCATGCATTGAAAATGAGAGATTGTCACTACAGAACAAGTATAATTGGGTATTGGGGTAAGGGTTCAACTGTAGGTTGGTATAAGGTACTGGGATTCCTTTACTTATAACCGCTTGCTATCATAATAGTGGATTCTCTAGAGTGGTGACCTTAAAATCACCTGGTGGGGTTTTGCCTTAGAGGTTTTCCCCATTCGTAAACAAATCACCGTGTCAACTTTATTTTCCGCTGCATTTAACTTAGTTGGTGATTTGTTTGTGCTACCACGTGTATTGCATGTTAATTAACTTAATTAATTCAATAGACTAATTAATTGGTTAATTTATCACAAGAGGTCAATACATTCTTGGCCTATCAGGAGGCAAAACACAATAGTCTTATATTAAAAACTTACTCAAGTAAAAAGCTGCTGCTCCATGTTAAAAGAACTTAAACTGCTAATATTTACAGATTAATGAGGAAATTCACGTGGAACCATTTTCTTTTAAACTCAACTGAGATCATATATATATATATATATATATATATATATATTTATAGCCAATGAAACTACTAGATGTCTGATAAAATCTAGTAACAGAGGGAAAAGATGTTACTTTCAAATAGGATTGAAATATTATTAAGGTCTCACCAATGCTTCTAAACAAGCATCACATAGAACAATGATAGGAATGATGATTTCATTACATTGCAGAATAAAAGCAGCATATAGTTAAGGCCATTTAGTACTACTTACTATTCATAATTCTATTATGGTAAATCATTGATCCATCATGGCATGTTTAACAATCGAGCAATATATGACATTTATAACAATATTTTGGTTACAGATAAATCGAAATTAAATGCTTTTAGCTTAGAAGATTGTCTCCTGTGAGAGTTTTTCATTCAGTTAGTTATCACACATATATTTACATATAGCCTGTATAAGGTTCCAAAAGATGATAGCTTAAGAAAATTACCAAAAACATAACTTACGCTGATGCAGAACCTTTTAAGTTGACCCATGGATCAATAGATTATGAAGAATGTTGATGATATTCGGATATATCAAGAACTCAGTTGAATGATTTGGTCAATGAGGAAATTTTGCTTATCCACATTATTTCCTCATAAAAGTAAATTATTCGTGATTTAAATTTTGAACATTCACTAACTGCAATTTGAGTCTAAAGTCTGTTGCATTATGAGAATTACAATAACAATGTCCTGAAACATGCTAAGAGAAATTATTTATTAACTTCTATATTTTTTATCGTACTTTAAAATAATAAAGATTTTAGAGCAAAAAAAAAAAAAAAAAAAAAATAGAATAGAAAAATCAGTTGTTCTCTTAAACTGAAAAAAAAGTGCATTTTCTTTTGTTGAAGTCGAAGGTTAGTACAGAACCTTAGAAAACCTTCAACAAGGGAGGATGCTAGATGCTACCTCTAGGTAGACTAATCATTCTGATTTTGATCTATACATGAGTTCACATATGTAATATGAAACGACATAATAAGTAATTCCAATTGTAATGTTTGCAGTGGCATGCATTTATTGTTTTTGCATATTGAATAATTTTAAAACAATGAACTATAGGCAACAAAATGAAGATTCTACCTGCATTCCAATAGAGCGAGTAAAATTAGGAGCATACAGTGGACTGGACTTGTCTTCTTGTTTCTTGGGCATGTGAAAGTTTCTCCTTATGAACCAGAACAAGTCCAATAAACCTACATCAAGGGGGCAACCAGCACGTACAAACAGGTCAACACATATACTAAACCAAGATTTCCCTAATCATTGTTTATTTCATGACTTCTTTTTTTCTGTTTTTGGATTAAGAGAGTAGCTTCAAGGACAGGGATTATTCTTTTTATCAATTGTACCAATCCTCTAGATTCAATAATATACATATTAAATTACCTAGGAGTATTGCTTTATATTATTTGATCAAGGAAACATACCAGATGAGAGTTGGAATAAGTGCCAATAATGAAGCTAAGGTATAGCTAGCAAAAGACTATTTTGAAGTTAAAGTTAACCCCAAAAGGTACAACTACATGCCAAAGCTAAGGAAAAAAGATAATGCAACAACCAACAAAACTTAAATTAAGAAAAAAGGTAGTGCCTTACGAATATTCAAGAGAAAAATGTTGATTAAACTTCCCAGGTCACTAATTGCTATCACTTGACTCATCACAATCAGAGATACCATGGGCCAAAAATTCTAGGACTCTTTCAATCCTTTTTGGGTGTGGTACATCATTAGAGCTTCCTTCTCCACTAGGTCCCGCCCCATCATAGTCATCACGGCTTCTCTTGACTTTGTTGCCTTCCTTTACAATGACTGAATTGTCGAAATTATGATGGAAAACATCCAAACCCTGACAAGGAGTGATGCTATTTTTGGTACACTGAGCCATTGTTCGGTTGAGATCTGCCATGTCTTTCTTGTATACCATGCGGAACCCAAAGCTCCTCACCTCTAAGCCTGTATTATGCGTTGTGATTTGAATTCCAATATGACTGAATCCATTTACATCACATTGCCACAATGATTCTATGGCTTCCTCCCCATATAATTTAGGAAGTGTTTAAGATATCATAATATGTTCTGTCTTATAAATGTGTCTAGGTCTAAAGACTGTTCCACACACTTTTTCTCCATTGGCTGTCAAAACACTAAAAATTGTACAGCAGTCGATTGGGTTGGTTTTGTAAGGTGGAGTAGAACAAAATACAATGCAAACAGCAATCCCCATCCACTCATCACGCAAATGACTTGGTACTTTTACACTTATTTCAGTCCCTTTAGTTTGATGGCTAAACCACCTTGGAATTCTATTTCCAGGAATCATTAGGTCATATAAGTAATCGAATTTGTAGCCAGAATGGAGTCCCTAAAACATACACATGTTGAGACAGAGAGCGAGAGAGACCTGAAGATGCTTTCTTATGACTGCAAAAAACGCGTTAATGATGTCTTGATTGTTAGCCAGGCTACAGCAATCTGAAAGGAGGAATGTTGGCTCACATAAAGAATTTGGTTTCAATAGATTTGTCACCGCTTTAAGTGATGGACAGTGAAATGCCTTGATTGAACGAATACTTGATGGAAGCTCTGGTAATGATATAAGCTTCATGCAATCCGCCACATTCAAAAGTTGCAAAGCAGATAATTGACTAATGCTTTCCAGAAGGCATTCAAATTTATTATCACTTAAATTTAAAATTTCTAAAGAGGATAAGCAATAAATATCATTGGGGATTGCATTGAGATTGCATCTACTTAGATCCAAATTGGTCAAAGAACCCAAACCCATTAGAGAAGTTGATAACTGGCACATGGAATCAGGAATTCTCAGCTTAAATCCACTGAGAGCTGCATTTTTAAGAGTTTCAAAGAGAGCATTTGAAGAAGCCATAAATCTGTCTGGGAGATAAACACCTTGGGGAGCTTCCTTGAGTAATTAATATAACATATAGAAACACACTTTTACCCAAAAGGCCTAAGCCCAATGGGTATGTGCTCAATTATGTTATATTAACTACTCATTCTTCTCATCTTTATTCAATGTGGGACTTCACTCACACGTGTAACCCAACAAAATCTTGTTAGAATTCCACTTGCACCAGGCTCCTCTACACTTTCATTAATCCTCCATAAGCTCTCTAGTAGTTTCGAGCATCCAGAAAAATTGAGATTTTTAAGGGACTTCATATAAAAAAAGGTGCTAGGAAGAGACATGAGATTTTTGCAGTCTCTTACATCCAATAAAGCAAGACCAGTTAAATTCCCAATTGATGTGGGTAATTTTGTGATAGCAATGCCATCAAAGTAAAGCTTTGATACACGTTCCATGTTCTCCCCAAATTCTGGAATTCTTTTTACTTTTAAGCAATCAGAAAGGATAAGAATCTCAAGAGACTCCATTTCAAACTTGCTTGGAAGAATTCTGAGGTTTTTGCAACCTTTTAGATTAAGAAGAATGAGCTTTTTATGAACTCCAATTGATGGGTGCAAGCCAAGTAAATTTATACAACCTTTGAGAACCAATTTCTCAAGATTTGGGATTTTGTTGAAGTTAAGGGTTTCAATCAATTGTAGAGATTGCTTCAAGCAAATGAATTTTAACATCTCAAAAGGCTGTTAAATCCATACCAAAAACAAAATGTAAAACAATTAGCTTCAACCTAACCTAAGAGTTTAATGAAACTTAAAAATAAAATTGTATAAGGTACCTAAATTACCTGATGTTGGAAACTTGATGGAAATGATTTTAAAGGGTATCCACTCCAATCAAGATATCTCAAAGCATTAGGAAGATGTTTGGGCACACGCAAAAGGTGAACATTATCAATTATGAGCAATTTAAGATGATGAATCTTTGAAAAGGATTCAGGATTCCAATATGCCTCTTTTGGTTCATGCAACTTTAGGACCATGCCTTCAATTGCTTGTGTTCCCTAATAATTATAAATAAAAGGGATTAGCAAACTGCAAAATGTAAGATTACCAAAACTACTCTAAATTAGACTTTGTTGAATCATATAAAAGGGTGTGTGCTCAAGTTTTCAAAATATTTACCATATTATTTGTAAGAACATCGTCTATGTCCTTAAATAACCACAATCGGCTACGCTTTCCAGGCTCTTTAGGGCACTCTTGAGAAACTAGGTTCTTCCCCATTTCACGTAGTAAATCATGCATCCAAAAATAATCCTCACAGACTTTTATGAGAGATTTATCAATAAGAACCTGTAATCCAATATTAGGGTAAAGGCCAAGATAATCCAGTATTTCTATTACATTCTTGTCTGTTTGCTTAAAGAAACATGCAATATGTAGGAATATTTCCTTCTCTACTTCATGTAGTCCATCAAAAGTTACTTTAAGTACTTGGAGAATTTTAGGTTCAGGAAATTCTTTAAGCCTATTTAATGTACTATTCCATTGATCGATTAATCTGCCAAACAAAAACGAACCCAAAATCTCAATAGCTAAAGGTAGGCCACCAGCGTAATATACAAAATCTTTGGACAACTTCAAATAATCTTTGGGAGGATGGTCTTTTTTAAAAGCTCTCAAACTCATAAGATGAAGAGCTTCGTCATCATTCAATTGATCAACCTCATATATTTCATCTACATCAAGTGACTTTAGCAAATGCTTATCTCTTGTTGTTATGATAACTCTACTACCTGAACCAAACCAAATGTGCTTCCCAACTAACTTGTTTAATTGGTCTAATTGATTAACATCATCAAGAACAAGAAGAATTCTTTTATGACGTAACCTATTCTTGATCACAAAAGTTCCATCATCAACATCATGTATACTCATGCTTTCATTCAAAATTTGAAGAATGAGTTGTTGCTGTAATATAACTAAACCAGCTCT
This sequence comes from Quercus aquifolioides, assembly GCA_019022515.1. NCBI lineage: Eukaryota > Viridiplantae > Streptophyta > Magnoliopsida > Fagales > Fagaceae > Quercus > Quercus aquifolioides. Next base: position 5,148,845 of record CM032325.1, on the reverse strand, counting down.
TTCAGAAACTTCCCTAACATTAGCAAGAAAACAAGAAGCTTCAAAATCATTAGAAACCATACGAAAAACAACTCTAGCGATAGTTGTTTTACCAATTCCTCCCATCCCCCTAATCCCTATAATATGAACATCATTGGACCCTAGAGCCAAACATATCTTTAATTTCTTTGCTCGAGAATTTATTCCTACTAGATCTTCGTTATTTTCTGTGAATGCATAAGGCAATTTATGCAATAACTCTCTCACAATATTTTGAATAATTTTTGACTCAGGCCTGCAATGAAGAGAGAAAAACTTGTGCTTAGTGTACTAGTAAACCACAAACAAATAGGTCCCAAAAAAAAAAAAAAAAAAAGAAGAGAGAAGTAGAAACCCAATGTTCTATTCTGTAGATTCAAAATAATTGGCTCGAGACGAAATTGAAAGAACTACAAAGCAATATATGAGATGAGTGTTATGTGAATATATGAAGGAAAGAAATGTCAAATTGAATTACCTATCCCGTTTATGCAACCCTTTGAGATTGGCCACTTCTATCAAAGCAAATCTCCATTTTTGCACCTTCTCTATGCAATCCTTAAAACATTCGTTGTGTTTAGCAAAGACTTGGGCAAAAGTACCAGTTTGTTTTCGTACGTCAGATGGATCCACATCATAAAAAATCGGGAAAATCATCATTTTCTTCTCTTTCATGCATCCAATGATCTTTACAAGTTCATCCAAGCACCATGTAGAAGATGCATAGTTTTTTGAGAGAATGACAATCGCAGATCTTGATTCTTCTATTGCTTTCAAGAGTGTTGGTGCAATAGATTTCCCTATCTCAATTTTTTCCTCATCTCTAAAGGTCTCAATGCCTTTTTGTTTCAAAGCAGCATATAGATGATCCACAAAACTATTGCGGGTATCCTCACCTCTAAAATTAAGAAAGACATCATATTTCCACTGTGGTGTTGATGAAGAAAATAATGACGAAGACGAGGCTTTTTGAGTGCTTATTGAAGCCATTAGAAATACTTTGGCAAATCTTGAACTACAATAAAAATAGACAAAAGTACATTCAATTAAAATTGGAAGGAAAATTAAAAGGGAAAAAAATTGAGAAGAAGAGAACAATTTGATGTGGAGGCTCTCACATTTTCTAGTTTCAGTCAAGTAGTCAACAATTCTGTCTTTTAAAAAAAAAAAAAAAAAAAAACAAAAACAAAAAAAAACAAAAAAAAAAAAAAACAAAGAAAGTAGGCATGCACGGGGCGCTCTCCTTAATGGAATCGTCATGACAAACTCAAGATTATATAACTGTATATTTATCATCGCAAAATATTTTCTAAGTGTCAATCCGCTTGAGCTTAATTTCAGGATGAGCCCTTCCCATGTCAATAAATCCACTCATTAGTTTTTGTTAAAATGATGCATCCTTTTAATTTCCCAGAAACAATATAAAATTATGTCAGATTTACAACGATTCCCTAGCTAACATGCCATCAGTTAGCTTTCACGTAATAATACAAATATGAAGAGGAAAGGATTGAAATTTGACAATCACAGTTGTTATAAGGGGGAAGTTCAGATATTAAACAATAGGAATAAATTGTAAAAAGCGGAGAAACTAGTGGCCGCCATACATGTTCTTTGGGGTTCAAATGAACCTTGTGACTTGAAAAAAAATAATTCTATAGCATTTTTGAAAATCCCTTATCACATATCAGTCTAACCCAAAACCAAATAATAATACAAATTAGCTCATTCCAAAATCAAACTACAACACAGATCAGCTCACCAAAAAAACCAACAACAAACATAGATCACATCTCTCTCTCTCTCTCTCTCTCTCTCTCTCTCTCTCTCTCTCTCTCTCTCTCTCTCTCTCTCTCTCTCTGATATCTGATCTCATTATCATGAATCTCATCTCTATCTGATCATCTCAGTATCTTAAACAAGAGCAAAGAGTGACTGTTTGTAAGTTATAACTGTTTCTCTTTTTATAATAAATTAGTCATAGACTCACGCGATGTATGTAAATAGATAATCATTTTGTAATTGTAATATAATCTGTAATTTGTTCTCTAAAATTTGTTGATGATAATTTTATTCTCCCTAAAAATTAAACAATTTCTAAAATTATTTTTCATCTTTATATCTCTATCAATATATCATACTATTATTTTGAGCGTGTTTGATTAATATTACTCTTGTATAAGGTGGTCCATATTTATGTTACAGTATGCTATGTTTTTTTTTCTTTTTCTTTTTCTTTTTATGTACAACAAAAATTTTTAAGTTTCAAATAAATTATTCAAATTATATGTTCTCTTAAATAAGATTATCATAATAATCAAAACTCATAACAAACTTATACTAAATATGTATAATTTATGCTCTAAATTTTATTGTAAATAATTTGTTCTTCCTAAAAATTAAACAATTTCAAAAAGCAATTTCCATCACTCCACTAGTATAAGTGTTTGTGGGGTGTGGGGGGCAAGGGCCGAAGTTCAAGTCTCCAGGAAGGAGCTTCACACATATATACACTTAGATTAGGCTAGAGTAGAAATTATATCTTGTATCAAAATATATATATATATATATATATATTGTTATCTTGCATTATATTTTACAAATTTCTTTTGGTACAACTAAAATTTTTAAGTTTTAAAATTATTATTCAAATTCTCATTCTCTTAAGGAGATTATTATGATAATCAAATCTTATCCAATAATTCTCATTCTCTTAAAGAGATTATTATGATAACTAAAACTAATCCTATAATTACTGAAAGCTTGATATTACTAATGATAGAGCTCATTTAGACCCCAATTTTAATTGCGGCTTGATTAATTTTATGCTTAACACACTTAATGCAGAATATACGTGATTAGAAAATTAATTAATTGAAGCATTTAACAACTGCATGGATGAACAAATAAGTGCAATGCAAAAATGGAAAGGGCAGTGGGTAAAAGAATAACAAACCCAAGATAACACAGCGCTGTGTTATTGAAGAGGAAAACTGAAGAACTATACTTAAAAACCTCTCCGCGGTCCTCTAAGCCGAAATGATCCACTAGTGAATAAGTTGGTGTATAAGGATACCAAAAAGACCCTCCAAGCCTAATCTATCCAAAGTATTTAAGCCCTCCAAGCTCCAGCTACTAACGGACTTCTTGGAGTCTTGTTTTCACTAGCTTCCTGAATCCTGCAACAATGCCCGATTGCACCATCTAGCCTTATTGGCTTATTTTGGCAGATACTCAATCATTCCCAAGCTCCAAAACACTTTCTACACTCTGAATATATGTGAGTTGTGTTTGGGTACAAATATTCTCTTAAGGTATAACAATGGGAGAGGAAAAAAGAAGAGACTACAAAGGAATTCTCTCTTGAGGATGAGTAGCTCTCTCTAAAATGGTGGATGTTAATTGTAGAAACCTCTCTCTAGGGTTTTCTTCTAAATAGCCTCCTTACAATCTTGTGGGTAATATGGGTGAAGAGTATAAGAGTCACATTTAAAATCTTAGCTATCAGTGTATCTCGCGGGTTATCTCGCGACTTGGCCAACTTTCGAGATGAGTTGCGAAACACATTGACTCTTCAGCTTCTGACATGTGCTCCTCATGTGACCTTCAACTGTTTTGATCAAATCTTCACCACTTAAAACTAAACCCATTACAAATAAATCCGACAAAATACAAGGGAATAAATTAATGCAATTACAATACCTTTTGTCATGGAATTAAAGCCAATATAAATGTTATGTGAAGAACCATAACTTAACAATTACAATTGATATTATTTAAATAATTGATAGTACTTTTAACCAAAAATTGTCTTTTTTAATTCTTATATAAGTACACCGAATTAGACCAAAGTGAACTGAAATTGACTGATTAGACCAAATGGTCCAAAGTGGACAGAATGGACCAAATTGGACAGATGTTGACCAAATGGACCGAATAGACCAAAGTGGACTGAATTGGACCGAAATGGACCAAATTGGACACTCTAACTTAAATTTTGCACACCCTAATCACAGATAAGTCCAACTCAAAACTAAACAATAACACAGGCCAACCGAGTCCAAAACTAAAACAACACAGATCAACCCATCCTAAAACCAAACAACAACGCAAATCATATAGATCTCTTTCTCATGAATCTCATCATATCTCAATTAATTATTTGACTATCTTGGTATCTTCAACTCTAAGAATAAAGAGTGAATATTTGTGAGTTGTGAGTGTCTATTTTATTATAAATTTTTATTGTATGTGTGTGTGTGTGTTTAATATTCATTATGAACATTTTTTTTTGTGTGAATTGTGATGTGTGCAAATATGTGCATGTATAGTACAAAAATGATATAACTTTATATAATTTAATTTTTAGGAAATACAGAGGGTTTGAAATGATTCATAATATGAAAACTTGTAGAAAGAAATTGTAAAACTTTATGCATTTGCTTGTTTTTTTGTTGGTCACTCGATATAGTCAAGTTTTATTTTAATTAAAATTTTTTTTAACTTATATTTCTTAATGAACCCTCTGAATAAAATCCCTAGAGCCACCACTGCTCCTACTTTGATACCATATTAAATTACCAATTTTTTTAAAAGTTTAAGATAATAGGAATGACAACTTAATCATAATTCTAACAATTTACGCAAAGCATTGCATAAATCAGTGTAGAGTAAAGACAGGGGTCAAACACATGATCTTATACTTTGATACCATATTAAATTATTAATTTTTTCAAAAAGTTTAAGATAATAGGAAATGATGACTTAACCATAATTCTAACTTGAGGATGCGGATCACACGTTGTCAAGGAGACAAGAGGCTCAAATGATGTCTCAAAAAAAGAACTTTGTGCATGCTCAGTTAGAGAAAGCAAATAGAGAGAGAAGATTACATAAAGTGGAAAACTATGCTCGGATTATGGAAAAGAGAGAGCAGTAGAGAAGTAACGTAAAGCTCAAGAACCTCTTGAAAGAACACCGAATTCAGTTCTATTATATAAAGGAATGGCCATTCACATCCTCTGTTTTGGTCATTTTTGCTTTAAATACTCCAATTTGTTTATTCATTTCAATGCCAGATTCAGCGTATATTATGCAAGCATGGGCATAAGATAGAAGCACGCTCATCCTCAGTTGGCAGTGAGGTCATGACTTATTGTTTAAAGGGTAAATTGCAAATTACACCCCCTAAAGTTTGGGGTGTTTGGATTTTACACCTTGAAGTCTTAGAATTTGGATTTTATCTCCTGGAATTTGGAGTGTCTAGATTTTACACTCCAGAGTTTTAAAATTTGAATTTTACCTCCTAAAGTTTGAGAGTGTTTGGATTTAAAACACCTATAAATTCTGAAACTTTAGGGTGTAAAATCCAAATACTCCCAAACTTTGGGGACTGAAATCTAAACACCTCCAAACTTTGGGGAGTAAAATCCAAATACCTCTAAAATTTAGGGGGTAAATTCCAAATTTTAAAACGTCAAGGTGTAAAATTCAAGCACTCTCAAATTCAGGTGGTAAAATCCAAATTCTGAAACTTTAGGGTATAAAATCCAAACATTCCCAAACTTTAGGGGTGTTATTTGCAATTTACTCTTGTTTTAAACAAAGTCGGTCAAAAAAAAAAATTGAGAAAGAGGTCAAAAATTATTTAATTACTTAAAATGAAAAGGAAAATAATTATGAGAGACTAAAATCATAGTTCCATAAAATAAAATAAAATGACAGCTGGGATCAAAGTTCATCTTCATCAACATATATGCAATGGATTTCTCTCTAAACAGCCTGACTGATTTTTAAAAAAATTTAAAAATAATCTTTAAATTCAGTGGATTTCAATTGTGTTATTAAAAATTTATGACTTTGCTAACGGATTTGCGTCATGACCCATGCGCTAGGCGTATAGGGGTTTTCTGTAAGTTCACTAGTGATTTGCTAAGTACTCGCTTAGGCACGAATCCTCTACCATTGCTTATGTTGGGGAATTCTAGCATTTTGCCCTTATTTTTTAAAAAATTTAGCAATATGTCCCTGTTTTGAAACTATTTAGGTCCATGTCCCTATTTTGAAACTCAATTTTATTAAAATCGAGTTTCAATCAAAAAACTCGATTGGTAGAAAATCGAGAATGGGGCAATCAAACTTAAAAAAATAAAAATAAAAAACTTGCATGGAACTTGAGTTCATGGAGCTCGAGTTCCATTTAAAACGCCAATATAGGACTCCCTGAACGTAGCTATAGGTATGAAAAAAAAAAAAAAAAAAAAAAAAACTTGCATGGAACTCAAGTTTAGGGAGCTCGAGTTCCATTTAAACCAATTGATTTTAAGTTTCATTTGGCATAACTCGATTTTAGACCAATCGAGTTTCAAAACAGGGGCATGGACCTAAATAGTTTCAAAACATAGACAAATTGCTAAATTTTTTTTAAAAATAAGGGTAAAATGATAGAATCTCTGCTTAGGTTGTGCTGAACCTTAAAATTGAAACTCACTGTGCTATTTTCTTCTTCTTCATTACTCTCTTTGCGAGCTTTTCATGTTTTTAAAGTATTAATTTACTTATTATCTTAAAAGTTTAAACTATATTAAAAGCTTAAGTGGTTAAGAGATAATGAATTTATTCATTTAATCTAATACTACCCTTTCACATGTGGGCCACGTAAGCTGCCACATGAAAATTATTTAAATTTTAGTGAGTACTTTTGTTAATAAAGGTTACTAACTTTACAATTTATTTATTTAGTATTAAATCAATTAGAACATTATTATAATCGAACCTTGATTTGTCTTCAAAACCTTGAACCTATCTATTAACGTATCTTTCAAGGATCTTGCTACTTTTTTAACGTATCTATTAGTATTTGCATCAAATAAATTAAGAATCAGATAGTATGAATATGAAATTAACACAACCTTTGTTTCCTTCCTTAAACTTCAAAGACTAAAATCACTTACCTATACAGAAAATCCAATAAAAATTAAAAGATGTGAAAAAAATATATATAATCTCCATTTTTGCACCTTCTCTATGCAATCCTTAAAACATTCATTGTGTTTAGCAAAGGCTTGGGCAAAAGTATACCAATTTGTTCTCATACATCAGATGGATCCACATCATAAAAAATCGGTAAAATTTTCATTTTCTTCTATTTCATGCATCTAATGATTTTTACAAGTTCATCTAAGCACCTTATAGAAGATGCATAGTTTCTTGAGAGATTGACAATCGCAAACCTAGACTCTTCTATTGCTTTCAAGAGTTCTGGGACAACAGATTCACATGTCTCAAGTTTTTCCTCACCTCTAAAGGTCTCAATGCATTTTGTTCCAAAGCAACATATATATAGTATAGATAGTACGCAAAACTATTGCGGATATATATCCTTGCCTCTAAAACTAAGACAGACTTCATATTTCCGTTGTGGTATAGAAGAAGAAAATGATGATAAAGACAAGACTTTTTGAGTACTTATGGAAGCCATTAGAAATACTTTGGCAAATCTTGAACTACAATAGAGATAGACAAAAGTTCATTCAATTAAAATTGAAAGAAAAATTAAAAGGGGCAAAAAATTGAGAAGATGAGAACGATTTGACGCGGAGGCACTCACATTTCTAGTTTCAGTCAAGTTAAGGATTCTCTCTTCTTCTTCTTCTTCTTTTCTTTTTTTTTTTTTTTTAACAAAGTAGGCATGCATGGGGCACTCTCCTTTAATGGAATCATCCTGACAAACTTAAAATTATATAACTGTATGTATCAAAACAAAAGATTTTCTTAGTATCAATCATTCTTGATCTTTATTTTCAGATGAACACTTCCCCATGTCAATACATCCACTGATTAGTTTTTGTTAAAATGATGCATCCTTTTATTTTCCCAAAAAGAATATAAAATTACGACAAATTTATAACAATTCCCTAACATGCCATCAGTTTTAGCTTTCACGTAATAATAAAAATATAAAGAGGAAACGTTTGTAATTTGACAGCCATAGTTGTTATAAGGGGGAAGTTCAGATATTAAACAAAAAGAATAAAATATTGCATCCCGTTCCCTTATACTTTGCTCTAGTTGCTCCCTCTCTCATTGGAGAAAATACATGCAAAGTATGGGGTCCACCCTCTTATGAGGGGGATGATACATACAATGAAAACAGCATATGTCACCTCCTCTCATTGGTCACACATTAATCTTTTTCCTCTAGTGGCAGCGCAACATGTGCTCTTCCGGTTCAAATGATTCCCTTGACTTGAAAAAGATAATTATATATAATTTTTTTTTTCCCGAATACTAAGTATTTAAACACATACACACACAAGAAGATGAGAGATCTTAAATTTACCTTTAAAATTATTTTTGCGCTTTCTCATTAGCCTAGCCCAAAACCTCATGAAGCACATCGTCCTCGGTTGGTAAGAGGTCACAACTCATTGTTTAAATAAAGTCAATGTGAAAGTTGGAAAACAATGACAAAAAATTATTTAGTTACATAAAATGAAAAGGAAGATGATTATGAGAGACTAAAATGATAGCTGGATCCCATCAAAAAAAAAAATGATAGCTGGAAGCAAAGCTCAACGTCATCAACATATATGTAAAGGAATTTCTCTCTAAACAACCTAATTGATCTTTAACAAATTGAAAATGGAATCTTTAAATTCAGTGGATTTCTATTGTGTTATTAAAAATTTATGACTTTGCTAACTGATTTGCATCATGACCCATGCGCTAGTTGTGTAATTTTCTTCTTCTTCTCTCTTTTTGTGAAATTATCAATTCTCTCAAAAACTTATGAAACATAGGAGCTGCCATTAAGTGGGGGGCCCAATACATGAAAATTTAAATAAAAGGTAAGGTGGACACAAAGGATCTTCTTCTCTCTCTTTGTGAATCTACCGTTTCTCCAAAAAGCTTGTGAGCCACGTGAGCTGCCATTGAGTGGGGACCCAACACATGGAAATTTAAATAGGAAGTAAGGCAAACACAGGAGATTGCAATTTTCTTCTTATTCTCTCTCTTTGTTAAATTACTGATTCTCCCAAAAAGCTTGTGAGCCACGTGAGCTACCATTGAGTGGGGACCCAACACATGGAAATTTAAATAGGAAGTAAGGCAGACACAGGAAATTGCAATTTTCTTCTTATTCTCTCTCTTTGTTAAATTACTGATTCTCCCAAAAAGCTTGTGAGCCACGTGAGCTGCCATTGAGTGGGGACCCAACACATGGAAATTTAAATAGGAAGTAAGGCAGACACAGGAGATTGCAATTTTCTTCTTATTCTCTCTCTTTATTAAATTACTGATTCTCCCAAAAGTTTGTGGCCACGTGAGCTGCCATTGAGTGGGGCCCCAACACGTAGAAATTTGATTAAATGGGAGGTAAGTTGGACACATGGAATTTAACTCAAAACCTCTTACTTTGATATTATCTATATCTTAGTACTACTATTTAAAAGACTTCCTCTATTTGGGATAGACATTTCGGTAGTTCAAAAATATGATCACACAAATTCTAAAATTATAAACCCTTCCAATTTAATTTTATTTGCTATGAAAGACAACAAAAATGTTAAAGGCATTATTTAGCATTATTTAAACCACCCAAAACCCACTAACCCACATTTATCTCACCACATGTTAGAATTCAAATCCCCTCAACTACATACCATCTGTTCTCTATTTGAAAAGTTTGTTTTCTATTTCAATTCAAATACTCTCAATTATCTTTGGTAACATTTTTTTAAAGGGAATTACATGCGGTTACTTTAAAGGAAAACAAAACAAAAAACAAATAAAAAAGAGAAAGAAGAAGAGAAAACTCTCCTATCAAAATCAAGCATGGTTTTTTTAAATTAATCTCAAACAAAAAGAATTAAATTTAAAAAAATGTGATAAACTTTAAATAGAACAGTTTCTAATAGCTTCCTTCATTCACACCTCTCACTAACTCATGTTCAAATAATTTACACAACCTTAACTCAACATTCAAAAAAAAAAAAAAAACTGAACTCTTCTACAAAATATGCTTTTTTTTAAATTGACAGAGAAAAAAAAGCCAGAAAAATCTATGAAGAATGCTCAAGATAGCGTGTGCAAATCAATTGAGGGTATGTTAATCTTCAACACTCATAAAATAAATAAATAAATAAAAAAGAGAAAGAAAAAGGCTCTCTTTTTCTCACTTAAACTTTTTAGCCATCCAAACACAAACAAGTTTTATTTATATATCGGTATTGTTTGAGTCTCTATGATTGTTTGCTTCAATTTTTATTTACTTACAGATTTTCGGCCTTAGATAAGTTAGATTTTAATGCTAAACTACTAATTTTTCACCGTTGGAGAATATTTGATTGGCTAACTGAATCATTACAAACTCTAATGCAATTCATAACTCTAAGTTTTATATTGTAAATTTTTATTTAGAATTCATTACTTCTATTTTTTTTAGTTGCAAATCACTTTTTATATTTTTGTAATCAAGGTTTGTTAACATCTTATTTTTAATTGATAAGTTAAGGGCTAAGATAGCATAAGACTAGTTTAACGGTGATTGATTATCAAGAAATGCTTCTTTTTGTTGAGCATTTTTTATGGGTTTGTAAAGATCCCATGAGCTAGTTGTAGATAAATGTAAATGTTAGTTGAAATAATACAGTGAAACCAATGAATAGTAACAAAAAGTATAGTGGGACCCATAAATAGTAGCAAAAATAAGTTGAATAATAAAATAAGCTAGCCAAACAGACACTACATGAGCATCATCCAAGTTTTCATCATATCTTTTTAATTGATTTCTAATGGCCAATACCCTTGAAAAATAATCCAAAACATATTCGGATTCTTTCATGTGTAAGCTTTTAAACCCGAATCTTAATGTTTGAAGGCGAACTTTCTTCACCTTATCAACTTCCTAGAGAGTTTTTAAGAATCTCAATACTTGCTTATTGGATGAAGTTGCATTTGCAACTTTCTCAAACATGGTTTCACCCAAACCTTAATAGATTAAGGTAAGAGCGTGTTAATCTTTCTTATAATTCTTTGGCAAGGCTTCCTTTTGATTTGGAGTCAAAGATATTTCATCTTGTGATTCCTTATAACCTCTTTCCACAATCTCCTACGCATCTTAGGATCAGTGTAACATCTTCATTTGAAAACTCCAATTATTAAAATTTTGTTTGGTAAGTATGGAAATTGGAATGGCATCATATCCCGCTGGTATTGGGTTAAGATAGATTGACCCTGGTTAATTAATTCAATTACCCAAGTTGATTAATTAGGTCAAATTACATGCAAATCATGGGGACACCAACAAATCACCAAATAAATTAAGTGTAGTGGAAATAAAATTGACATAGTGATTTTTTGATGAATGGAGAAAACCTTTCGCAAGGCAAAAAACCCCACCGGGTGATATAAAGGTCATCACTCTCAAGAATCTACTAATCAATAATCAAGCGGTTACAAGTATGAAGAATCTTACCACTACTCTGGCCTATCCTAAAATACCAACCTACAGATGAACCTTTGTTCTAATACCCAATTGGACTTGATATTATAGTAGCCTTCTTTCTTTTGTTGCATAAATCTTCAATCTATGACTAACTCCTTTGCACGGATACTAGTACATGACAACTCCAGTGACTTGATTAATCGATGTTGGATGCAAAGTTCTTTAATTCATAAATGACAAAAATCAAGAAGCAGTTGGTTACAAAACCCCAAAACGTACAAACGCAGTAGCTTCACATAGAGTATATGAGTTCTAGGTTTATGTTTTCGTACTTGATGACTTTTAAAATAAGCCTTATATATGACTAGGGTTATGACAAAAGAAACCCTAATCATCCAAGTCATCACAGGCCGAATTTCAGATCTGAAAATTTTAGAATCGTATTTCTCGATAGATTGAGCTTGTGTCGAGCTTCTCTATTAAACTTCGATAGCAACATCTGTCAAGCTTTTGTTGAGACTTAATAAAATAGTTTTTCTTCACTTGTTTCTCAGATCAACCTTCATGTCTTTAATGATACCACTTGATATGTTCAACAACTTATTTCTTAATATATCAAACCCAACTTAGATTAACCCAATTACAAGTAAAGTGTGATTTGTCAAATAATTAGTCAATTATATAGAAAATATGACTCTAACAGTTGGCAATAGCCATTCTTACTGCTAAACGATTAGCTATTATACCACTTGATTTGTTGGAAATTAGTGGGTCTTTCATCACTTGCACATCCAAACACTCGCACACTACTCAAAGAAGGTAACTCACTCACAAAGTACACAAAGGGAGAAAGGGTAAAGAGGGAAGAGTTAGAGAACTCTCTAGTACTTGTATTTCTCTTCTTTTTGGATTTATAATTATATATAACCCACATACAACCATAACTTTCCTTATGTTTATTATACAACTTCCAAAAACTCTCAGATACATTCATCGCGTAAACTTCCCTTATTATTTCATAACATAAATTAACAAGTTTAAACTTTCCACGTACTCTCTACCTAGTAATATGTGTAATGAAAGAATCCAACTCCATGCGTGAAACTCCACCTTCTTCAATGGACTGCCTGATAGCACCTCCCAAATCCACTGTCCTCTTCCTTATCTCATCCCCTTCTTCTGACACCATCAACAATTTCGGACTATTTGGCCTTTTGCCCTTAATTTTTTTTTTATTTAGTAATTTGTCCCTGTTTGCAAACTATATAGGGATATGTCCCTGTTTCAATACTCGATTAGCTTAAAATTGAGTTTTTATGAAATACTCAATTCGTAGAAAATCGAGTTATGCCTGATCAAACTTAAAAAAAATAAATAAATAAATAAATAAATGCATGGAACTCGAGTTTATGGAAATCAAGTTCAAACGTCACTATAGGGCCTAAAAACGCCACTATAGGACTCCCTAATGGGGTGATCACACTTATAAAAAAAAATTGCAACAAACGCCGCTATATTAACATCACTATAGGGCTAAAAAACGCCATTATAGGGCTCCCTGAACCTGAGATCACACTTATAAAAAAGAATTGCAGGAAAACGCCGCTATAGGGCTTTAAAACGTCACTATATGGCTTAAAAACGCCACTTTAGGGCTCCCTGAACAGGTATGGGGTGATCACACTTATAAAAAAAAATTTGCAGGAAAATGCCGCTATAGGGGATTAAAACGTCACTATAGGGCATAAAAATCCCACTATAGGGCTCCCTGAACCTGGGATCACACTTACAAAAAAAAAAAAATTGCATGGAATTCGATTTTCTGAAATTCGAGTTCCATGCAATTTTTTTTTTTTTTTTTAAATTTGATCGGGCATAACTCGATTTTCTACGAATCGAGTATTTCATTGAAACTCAATTTTATTGTAATCGAGTATTGAAACAAGGGCACGCCCCTATATAGTTTGCAAACAGGGGCAAATTGCTAAATTAAAAAAAAAAAAAAAAAAAAATTAAGGGCAAAAGGCCATATAGTCCCAACAATTTCACAGCCTTTTTACAGTGGATGATGTCACTAACTCATCTCTACGTGACCAGTCCTTCACAACAATACCAACTTTGAGCAATTTTGTTATCAAAACAGTGTTCCTCGGCTGATCAGAGGCCATAGGCCATGCTGCCATTGGCACCCCCATAGTGATACTTTCCATGCAAGAATTCCATCCACAGTGACTCATAAATCCACCAGTTGATAGGTGACTTAGAATTTTCAATTGAGGTGCCCAATCTCTCACTACCATCCCCCTGTCTTTAACTCTCTCTTCAAACCCTTTGGGAATCTCAGCCTTTCTAAGCTCTCCATTAATAAAAATATCACCTTTATCAGCATCCCTTAATACCCAGATGAACTTTTGCTCCCTTTTTTCCAACCCAATTGCTAGCTCCTTTATTTGCTCGTCTTCCATGATAGTTGTTGTCCCAAAAGACACATATATCACCGAGTTTGGTGACTCTTTATCCAGCCAATCCAAGCACTTGTGCCTTTTATTTGAACCTATATTTCTCACAGGGTTGAATGGTCCAATAGCCCAATGCTTCTTGCCTCCCACTATCTTTTCCATTAAGTCCATATATGCACCCTCTATGACCCTGCATGTTTTGTAAAGGTACCCGGAGCTTAACTATTGGAACTTTACTTGTGAATCAATAAAGTTCATGAACTCGGTTGTGAAACAACCTTCAAGAGATGGAAGGTCTTTTGTGATTATCTTGGAGTACGGATCTAATTCTAGAGCTTTTCCCATTGCTTCCCACAAATGAAAAAAGCAAGTAAAAGCTGATATACTATGGAAAGCGTATGACTCGGCATTAGGGATAGTAACCAAGTCTTGCACCACTGAGCCCATCAATGAATCGTTGATGACAATGATTCTTGTTGCTTTGGATGAAAGTTCACGTAAAAGTGAAGACATGGGGTCACGAAGATGCAAGGAAGCATTGAGCAATAGTTGGAGATGTGAATGGAACTTGTTTGGTGCATTGGGATTTGGCGATGGGGTGAGAAAAGGTGGGATTTTGAGGTCATGGAAATTGATGTCTGAAACTGAATTTGGGTCCCAACCATGGACTCGAAGCATGGCTTGAAGGTTGTGAGTGGCAGTACAGGCATAGTGAACTGGGATATTGTTGGCTAAGATAAGACGTGAGAGGTGAAGGAGTTGGTTGAGATGGCCTTGTGCAGGAAAGGGTACCATGACCACTGCCACCTTGGTTTTGTTTAGGCCATGGTTTTGATGTTGGTTAGCCATTGATGAAAGTTGGAAAATGCTTACTTTGTGGATTGGGTCTTGGGGATTTGGGGGTTTGGAGATTTGTGTTTGGGTTTGGGTTTTTATAGGCAAAAGACATTGAGATTTTCACATTTTTCCTCCAAGGTAAGAGCATCCACAATGGTGGTGCTACAATGGTGGTAGTATAGGTAAATTTTTTACCTACATTGCTATAGTGCACAACTATATATAGCTATACACTGTAGCTAAAAGCTAAATAAAAAATAAAAAATTTTATTCTACCTCCCATTAAAATAATGTTTCTTTCTTTTCTATTTTTTTCTCTTTCCGTTACAGACTCCCTTTGTTTCCCAAGCTCTTGGTTCTCTCTTCCTTCATCTCCCCTGCCAAACTTCAACCATCTTTCTTCCTCAACTCACCGCCGACCCAAGCCCCAAGCCTCCATCACTGACCAATTTTTGGCGTTTGTGTTTCTGTTACGGTATGAGTTTGGCGTTTGTGTTTGTGTTTGTGTTTTAGAGTGGATTTCGAGTTGAGTTTTGGGCTGTGTTTTTGTTTCGGTATGGGTTTCGGCGTTTGTGTTTGTGTTTCAGCGTGGATTTTGGGTTGGGTTTTAGGCTTTGTTTGCGTTTTGAGTTTGTGTTTCGAGCGTGGGTTTCGGCCTCTCTCTGCATTTCGGGCTGGGTTTCGAGCTAGTTGTTCTCGATCTATTGGTTTCAATTTGGGTTGTTCATATTTCTGCTCTTTTTCTGGTTTTCTGATCTGGTTTTCTACTTGTTTTTGCTCATATTTTTTATCTGTTTGTTTTTATGGTTTTTTTAATTTGGTTTCGGTCTGTGTTTTTTTTTTTTTTTTTTGGTTTCAATCTGGGTTGCTCATATTTTTCTAGTTTTTCTGATCTGGGTTGCTCATATTTCTCTTTGATGGTGGTTGTGGTTGTGTTTTGTCCGTTGAATGATATATTATTTTATTGTGTTCTTTATGTTATTTTAAGGTGTTGAAAGCTAAAATAAAACCACTAATATTGGGTGTTTTGTGAAGTGAAAATGTAAAATAGATAAAGTAACTTTTGGTGGAACCAAATAGCTAAAATTATGGCTCCACCACTGTGGCTTTAAAGGTTCTATCGTTACTCTAATTTGCCTTACCATTGTCACTAAGCAATGTAACTCAAGATGGTTCATTTTGTTGGGTAATGAACAAAAAAAAAAAAAAAAAAAAAAAAAAAAAAAGAGAGAAAAATGGGAGAGAACAGATTTTGTGGGTGTTTGGGAAGGAGTGGGAAAATTTTTTTTGGTAAGGCTAGGTGTTTTCTATCTGAACTCAATTAAATGATATCTTCTCAATTTAAGGAAAAAAAAAAAAGTAGTTGCAGTCAAATAACTGCAGTACCTCTCCTTCTATGTTTTGGTTATTTATTACTTTCTTTTTCTCCTTCCTTTTTTTCTTCTTTCTTTTTTCTTCCTGGGCATAATTCACGTATTGCTACCTTTTTTTTTTTTTTTTTTTCAGTTTGATTCTTCTTTCTTAATTTCTTTCAATTTTTTTTCCCTTTTTGAGTTTTACTAGACGTGCCTTTCTTCTTTCTTTTTTCCTTTTCTTAAACTTTTTTAATCCTTTGTACTAGGCATGTTTTTTTATTTTTTATTTTTTATTTTTAACAAATTTGGATGATTGCTGTAAGGGCACAATTTGGTTGCTAAGCCCAAAGGGTGAAAGGACTTAGGCCCAAAGGGCCCAATACAATGAATTTATAGATAGTGGGTTAGAAAACTAGGTTTTAATGAGTTAGATGACAATTATAGTGGGTCAAGATGACAAGAAAATAAAGATGAACTGGTTTGATCTAAAGAAAATCGTCCTCAGCATAATCCGAGAAGGTTGGTTCTTGTATATATTTCTTTTGAATTTAATTACAAGTTTAGTTCTCGTTGCTATAGTATTTTTCTCTCAATTCTCTCATCCACCTTGTAAGGGGCTTCTTTCTCTATTATATACCCCTCTCTCCTTCATCTTCACCGTCCACATGTAGATCAAGTTGTTGGCTTTTCTCCTTATCCCATCAGCACCTTCCTGAAGTCTTTAGGAGTAACTGTAAGGCTACTTGTCACTGTTCAGGTATCACCTCCACATTAATGCGGCCAGAGGGTTAACTGTAGAGCATTCAATGCAGTGGTAGCAGCTTTCCCTTAGATATATCTTAGTTTCCCTTTGTCTTATGTTTCCCCGATGTTTACCCTTATCAACAGAACCATTTGAAGTGTTGCCCTTAAGGGCAGACCAATCCTTCTGACCTCTGCTTTGCCTAGCCGAGGAAACGCTCCTCCTTGGACTACCTTCCTAGACCTTCGTAGTCATAGTTTGCTTGTGACGCTCTGACTCTTACATCTTCCCTATTGTCTATCTGTCCTCAAACCAATAAGCATCATCGGACAAGGCCCACGGCCCAACCTATACACTTGGGCCTTTTATCCCTACAATATCTCCTTCTTTTGCTCCTCAAAAAAGAAAGGGATTTTGACACCACAACCTCAATTATGCCCTTCCCTCGAATCATCTCTGTCTGTGTAGGTGTCTTTTCGGCTGCCTAGCTAGAAGCACGCTCCTGACATTTCGGCATCCAGGACGTGCCTGCAATTAATTCCTGTGGCTCCGTGTTCCCCACATTCTACAGTACAATGGGGATCCGACGGCTGGGAATTTTTACTGGAATTCGAGCGGGAATTCTCCTGCTTGCGTTTCTCTCTCATATATATACTGTTCAGAAACCTCATTTGCTTCACTTTTTGCACTCAAAAATTCAAGAGCTAGTCCGAGGAGCCTTCCTTCCTTCCCGTAAGTAGTTTTTAGCAAATTTTTCTTCCTTTTTTCACTTCGATCCTTTCTTTTTTCCAGTTTATTTAGATCTCTTCCTTCCTTGGCCTATCCACTTTAATCTCTTAGTTTCTTTAATTCTCTTTGCATATGGGGAGATTCGCTTATCTAGTAAACACCCCTGAGGATCTATAGAGTTTTAAGACTCTATATCGAATACCACCAGGGGTTTCCATTAGGTACTGCAAACAGGGAGAGTGGCACACCATAAGGCAGGAGGGAGAAGTTGTATTCCCAATGATTGCCTTTATAGAGGGAAGGATGAGAATCCCCATGGGTAGAGTCATGAGGGATTACCTAATAGCTCATAGGCTTTCCCCCACCCAGTGTGCCCCCAACATGTTTAGGATTTTAGGTAGTGTAGATGCCCTTAACGAGAAAATGGGCTTAAACCTCCCCATCATGATGTCAACTGGATTTACAATCTTCACCACCTAAAAGGGCAAGGATATTACCTAAAAACTAGGGTTCTCGAGATTAGGCTCATCTCATGCCTCCCTGAATCCAACAAAGGCATGAACAAAGACTTTCTAATCATCTCAGGGGAGTGGCACGATGACTTCCACTGCCCAACGAGGGATGGGATACTAGGTGGGGTTCTTAGGTCTAGGTTTATTACTCTAAAGTCATTTTCTTCTTTTTTTTTTTTTCTTTTTTAATATCTTATGTACTCATTTCTCTATGCTTGTGTTTGTAATTGAATTCCTCTTTGATTCATGCCATTTACCTAAAAGAAATTTTTTGTTTTCCTAATGATTTTGTAGATAAGCACGCCGCCATTCCGAACTTAAATCTCGTCAACCAGCTAGACCTAGACAAAATACTTAAAGCCAAGGTCTTCGTTCACAGTGACAATCAGTTAAAAGCGGGCCACCTCATTCTCAACTACAACCCTCTTTCGTCAAGTTTCCAGGTGCTGAAGTGTGTGATCAAGGCCAGAGATAAGTGCTTACACCTGATCAATGTTGCTGTGCCTTGCTTTCTCAACCCAGGTTCCGAACCACAAGGTGCACTTAAAGTAGAGCCACTCTTACAGTACAAGGCCGAGGACAAAGCAACCTCTTCCCAGCCAGCCACCAAAGAGGAAGAAGAAGAAGAAGAAAAAGAAGTAGTTGAAGTGCCTAATTTCGAGGACGATTTCGAGGTCTTCAACCGACCTCAATCCCCAAAGGCTCCCACTGGTGACTTCAATCATTTACCTACAGCACAAATAAGCCAGACACAAGGAGATTCCTTCGTTCCAAAAGCTATGGGGCTACAACGCAAGACAAGAATGAGCCTCTTAGACTTGCTGAGTCCCACGTTGGGGGGAACATCCCTGAGGAGGCAGTTCAACCAAAGCCTGCCACCCTTACCTCTACCTAGGTCTCCCAAACTGACCTTGTTGATAAAAAGAGAAAACGAGATCAGAGGGGGAAGGAAGTGGTGGAGGAGATGAGGGGTGCCCCATCAAAAGAAGTTGAGAAACAAAGAGGGGGCAAACAAGCCAGGGTCACCTAAACAAGATCCTCCAACAAGGGAGCTGTCACAGAGAGGAGGGATGACTACCAGGCTGAAGTCCCTACCTGGGTCCCCTCTATGGTGTTGGACGAAGCTCATCTCTTCAGGGATGCCTCTGTTAGGGACTTCCAGCATGGAAAGGCTGGATATGTGGCCAACGCCATAGAGCAGGCTTTGTTGCTGCCAACTAACATGGCTGACCTCAGAGGAATGAGGAATCACGAAGTGTTCCTCAGCTTGAAGAGGGACCTTGCCCTGGTAAGCCCTTCAACTAATTTAGCATAACTTTAAAAAAAATTAATTTAATTTAATTTTTTATATATGTATGCTCAAGGTTGTACCAATGTTCTCACTCTCTTACTTTTATGTATTATTCCCCTTTCCTTGGCAGGCTGTCCAATCCGCACATAGGGCTGAGGAGATAGTCAGAAACTCCCACAGGCTAATGAAGGAAGAGGAAGGGACGCGCATTGCCACTGTGGATGCCTTCAATGTGGCCAAAAAAAGGATACAAGAGCTAAACAAGAACCTGACTGAGGCAGAGAGGGACAAAAAGAATGTTGAAGCTGCCTTAGAAGGAGTTGAAAGGCAAGCTGAAGGTCAACGAAGGCAGCATCGCCAGACCAAGGACTAGCTAACCGCCTTCAAGGAATAAATCACGACCTTAAAAAAGAAACTGAAGGAGGCCGAGAAGGCCAGGGATCAAGCCAAGCAAGATGGGTAAGATGTGGGGGTGGCAGAGACCAAGGAGGCCCGCAGGGTTGAGGTCTCAGAGGTATGTAGGGGCTACTGCCTCCAGGTGTGGAACGAGGCCCTTAACCAAGCAGGGGTTGAGGCCTCTTGTACACTTAGGAGAGCAGAGAATGTATAGTACCCTCTTGCCATCCGTGCATCAGGCTCTACCGGCTCTAAGGTTAACACTGCCTTCGAGGTGGCAGTGATTGGCATGGACAGCCTAGCCAAGGCCCCTCTCTCTCCTGACAGCCCTTCCAAAGAGGCTGAGCAGCCCGGGGTTGTTGAAAAAGAAGCAGACACAACCAAGGGAGTGGACCTTGATGCCACTATGCCCCCAACTACTCCTTAGGACCTCCCCAAAGAGAAAGAGGTCCCTTCCAAGATAGAGATAATCCTGGCAACTCTCCCTATGCCTGCCAAGGGGGACCTGAAGTGTAAGGGCCCAAAATCCTTAGAAGCAGCACTCGCCCAATCTACCGAGGCCCCAACAAAAGACAAAATTGTATTAAAAAAGAAGTAGTTTTTAGAATAACTTTTTTTTTAAAAAAAAACTGTTGTTTTTGTTTCCAGAATTTGTAATCAATCTGCCCTTTTGTAATCAATTCGCCTTTTTGTAAGGCTTAACTTAATGACAATTATGAACATTTCCTTTACTCTTGTGATATTCATACAAATCCTAGCATAGCTTTTGTTTCACCTAGCACTTGACCAATATGATAATGAGACACAGCTTCATTTAGTTATCTGCATAAATGATAATGTGTTTACTACATCCACACAATTAGTAACAGGACAGGCTTATCCTCCTAAGTTTACAATATCAACAAAGTATATCCTTCATTTCAAAAACATACCTTAAGCAAAATTAATCCAAAGGACCCTACATATCACTGGAGTTTCTCTTAATTTCAAAAAATGGTGGAGCATTTATCTCCCCGAAACTCCACATAACCTTCCACTTAACAGCAAATTCAAGAGATTGTAGATAGCAATTAGCTCTTGAACTAATCATAAATATACTTGCAAATGCTTTATCTAATGCTCAAGAGTGTCCTTTTGACTAAATTAACACAATGAGAGACTTTGCTACTCAGCATGGCAGGGCTGAGTACTAATTTTTCCAAGGCATGTGATCTAGGGAACCTAACATGGCTGAGGTTCTATAGATAAGCAAATAACAAGAAATATCAATTTATCCGAGGTATAAGGTCCGAGGATCCAAGCATAACCAAGGTTCTATTTGATACTTGAGTAAATAATAAGAAATATCAATTTACCCGAGGTATGTGGTCCGAGGATCTAGGCATGACCAAGGTTCTATTTGATACTTGAGTAAATAATAAGAAGTATTAATTTACCCAAGATAGGTGGTTCGAAGAGCCAGACATAACCAAAGTTCTGTTTAATACTTAAGTAAATAGTAAGAAATATCAATTTACCCAAGGTATGTGGTCCGAGGAGTCAGGTACGACCAAAGTTCTGTTTGATACTTAGACAAATGACAAGAAGTATTAGTTTACCCAAGGTAGGTGGTCCGAGGAACCAGACAAAACCAAGGTTTTGTTTAATACTTAGACAAATAATAAGAAGTATTAATTTACCCAAGACATATGGTCCGAGAATCCCGACATGATATTAATTTACCCAAGGTATGTGGTCCGAGGAGCGAGACATGACCAAGGTTCTGTTTAATACTTAGACAAATGATAAGAAGTATTAATTTACCCAAGGCATGTGGTCCAAGGAACCAGGCATGACCAAGGTTCTGTTTAATACTTAGACACATGGCCAAGGTTCTGTTTAATACTTAGAGAAGTAATAAGAAGTGTTAATTTACCCAAGGCATATGGTCCAAGGAGCCAGGCATGGCCAATGTTCTATTTAATACTTAGACAAATGATAAGAAGTATTAATTTACCCAAGGTATGTGGTCCGAGGAGCCAGACATGACCAAAGTTCTGTTTAATACTTAGACAAATGATAAGAAGTATTAATTTACCCAAGGTATGTGGTCCGAGGAGCCAGGCATGACCAAGGTTCTGTTTAATACTTAAAGCAGATAATCAACGTAACACATAATGTCATAAATAAAAACATGGCAAAAATGCCTTTCATTAATAATAATACCTTCGCAAGTTATTTACATTCCAAGGGTGTGGTACAATCTTTTCATCTAGATCTTCCAAAAAAAATATGCACCTATACCAGCCATCGAGGTGATACGGTATGACCCTTCCCAATTGAGCCCTAACTTTCCCCATGCTGGGTTCTTTGTAGAAGCCAAAACCTTTCTTAATACCAATTCTCTAGGAGCTAATGGTCTTAACCTCACATTTGAGTCATACCCCTCCTTGAGTTTTTACTGATAATACGCCAACTAAACCATGACATTTTCTCTTCGCTCTTCAATCAAATCCAAGCTCTTCTCTAACAACTCGACATTGATGTTTGGAGTGAACGAGCTCGTCTTTAGCATTAGGAAGCCAATCTCTAAAGGGATTACAGCCTCGGCCCCGTAAGTCATTGCAAAAGGGGTTTCTCCCGTTAATCTACGAGGGGTAGTGTGATATATCCAAAGACATGTGGCAGCTCTTCTACCCATTTACCATTGGCATCGTCTAACCTCTTTTTGAGTCAATTCACTATAACTTTGTTAACAACCTCAGTCTGTCCATTCCCTTGTAGGTAAGCTAGAGTTGAGTATCTATTCTTGATACCTAAATCACAACAGTACCTTCTGAAAGCCTTACTATCAAACTAAAGTCCGTTGTCCGAGATAAGGGTGTGAGGGATCCCAAACCGAGTGACAATATTTTTCCACACAAACCTCTTAGCACCCACATCTCTGATGTTCACTAGTGGCTTAGCTTCAACCCATTTGGTGAAATAACTAGTGCCAACCAAGAGTCACCTCCTATTCCCTGCTGCCTTAGAGAAGGGCCCCACTATATCCAATCCCCACAGTGCAAAAGGCCAGGAACTGGACAGAGGATTGAGGACACCTCCTGGCTAATGAATGTTTGGAGCGAATCTCTGACATTAATCACGCTTCTTCACATACTCTTATGCTTCCTTTTGCATACTTGGCCACCAATATCCCTAGGTGAGGGCCCTGTGGGACAAAGATCTGCCTCTAGTGTGACTTCCACAAATCCCCTCGTGTAACTCCTCTAGGAGTGGTTCTACTGCTTCAGGATAGATGCATAGCAAATATGGTCCTGAAAAGTAACGTTTGGACAACTTTTGATACTCAGACAACCAGAAACAAGGAGCTTTCCTTCTCACTTTATCAGCTTCCCATTTTTCCTAGATAAGGTATCACTCTTAAGGAACAAAACTATGGGATCCATCCAACTAGATCCCACCCTAATTTGATGAAACTGCGTACTCTCCCTCTCTAACTTGGCAGGCTTACATAAATCCTCAACTAGGATAACCCGAGGTAAATTTTGCGCCGAGGAGGTTGCGAGTGTGGCAAGAGAGTCAACATGTGTATTTCTGCTTCTAGGGATTTGCAATAAGGTGAAAGAATCAAACCCTAACTACAAGTGTCTAACCTGATTCAAATAATCTTGCATTCTCAGATCTCTGACTTCCAACTCTCCCTTTACCTGACCTACAACCAACCTCGAATCTGAAAATACCTCCACTGATTTTCCTCCCATTTTCTGAACCATGGTCATTCCTACAAGCAGAGCCTCATATTCAGCCTCATTGTTCGTGGCCGAGAAACCCAACCTTAAGGATTTCTCAATAATGATGTTCTCAGGAGATACTATGACTAGCCCTACTCCAGATCCTCTTTGATTTGCTACACCATCAACGTATACCCTTCTGGGTACAGGCTTTTGCTGGGACACCACACCAACTAATTTTCCATCCATGTTCTGCTTTTCCCTTCCCTCTTCCAATGGGGATTCAGCAAACTCGGCCACCAAATCAGCGAGGACCTGGCCCTTAATAGAGGTGCGAGGCATATATTTGATATTAAAGGCCTCTAAGATTGTACCTATTTGGCAATTCTTCCTGTGTAATCAGCCTTCCAAAGTAGTGATTGAAGAGGAAGTTGGATTAAAACCACGACTATATGAGCCTGAAAGTAATGGGGGAGTTTACATGTAGCATGCACCACTGCCAAGATGGCTCTTTCCAGTGATAAATAACGAACTTCTGTTTCATGTAACGACTTGCTCACATAATAAACTGACCTCTGCACACTGTTATCAACCCGTATTAGCACCAAGCACATTGCATGAGAAGCCATAGCAATGTAAGCATATAAAACCTCATCCACCTCTGGCCTGGACATAATAGGTGGCCGAGAAAGGTATTCCTTTAGTTCTTGGAAGGCCAAGACACACTCCTCAATCCATTCAAATCCCTTCCACTTATTCAACAACTGGAAGAAAGGTCTGCACCTGTCTGTTGACCGAGAGATAAATCGGTTCAAGGCGGCAGTCATTCCTGTTAATCTCTAGACTTCTTTACGATTCCAAGGTGGTTGTAAATTGTTAATTGTCTTAATCTGGTCGAGGTTGACTTCAATTCCATGATAAGTAACCATATAACCCAAAAATTTTCCCGAACTAACACCAAAAGAGCACTTGGAAGCATTAAGGCACAACTTGTGTTTTCTTAGTATCTCAAAGATATTTCCTAGGTCACCAACGTGCTCGGACTCTTCCCTACTCTTCACCACCATATCATCTATATAAACCTCAATATTTTTTCCCTAATTGTCACTCGAATATCCTAGTTATTATCCTCTGATAGGTGGACCCTGCATTCTTCAAACCAAAAGGCATCACCTTGTAATGGTAATTTCCAGTAGGCGTAACGAAAGCTGTCTTCTTCTAATCATCCAAAGCTAATGGTATCTAATGGTATCCTTGAAAGGCATCCAAGAAACTCATTTAAGGATGGCCTACAGTTGCATCTACTAACTGGTCTATTCGATGCATGGGGAAGGGGTCCTTAGGGCAAGCCTTATTCAAATCTGTGAAATCTACATATACTCGCCACTTTCCACTTTTCTTCACCACCACCGTATTGGCCAACCACTCAGGGTAGAACACTTCCTTTATAACCCCAGCCTACTTAAGCTTGATCACCTCCTCCTTGACAGCATCAGAATGCTCTTTAAATGAGCGTCGAGGTGATTGCTTCCTGGGGTTGACAGCTGCGTTGATATTTAAATGATGGCAAATAAAGTTTGGATCCACCCCAGGAGCTTCATAAGCACTCCATGCAAACACATCAATATTGTCCCTAAGGATCACTATCAGCTCTTCCTTCTCTTGAGGGGCAATTGAGCTCCGACTGGAAAAACTTTTCACCAGCATCACTTATCATCACCTTCTCCAATTCCTCACATTTTCCCCTTCTAACACTGCATCCACAGATAACACTGGCTTTTTTATATATATAAGCTCCGCTAAGCATAGGCCGAGGACTCATTTCCGGCCTGATGCCTAATTGTAGCCACCAAGCACTGCTTAGCCACAGATTAGCTCCTTACCAACTCCTCAATCTGGTCCCCGAACGGATACTTTACTTTCAAATGCAGGGTGGAAGAGACGGCCCCTAAGGCATGAAACTAGGCTCTTGTCACAATGGCAATGTAGAGGGAGTAAGCATCCACTGCAATAAAGTCCACCTCCACCACTTCTGAACTTGCTTGTACTGATAGTCTAATTTGGCCCTTCAGGATAACAACTTTCCCATTAAAACCTAACAAAGGCGAATCATAACATGTAAAATCCTCAGGCTTCAATTTTAGTCCTTTGTACAAATCAGGGTACATGATCTCCGCCCCACTACCCTGATTTACTAACACCCTCTTCACATCATACCCCCCTATCATGAGAGTGACCACCAAGGCATCGTCATGTGGCTGTAAGGTTCCAACCTTATCCTTATCAGAGAAACTCAACGTTGGTCAGACCTCTATCCTAGACCTCTTCAACTCAGGGGAGGAGTCCTTTGCAGGTGGCCGAGCTATGAACATCACCCGGGAATGATGAAAACCAGTTCTCCCTGAAGCAGCCAGAATAACATTAATTGTGCCCAAAGGTGCTCTTGAAGGAGTGTCTCTTTGAGATTCCGATCTAGCCTGGCCTCCTTGCCCGCGGGGCAGGTATAAAAATTGTTTTAACCTTCCATCCCTGACTAGCTGTTCTAGATGACTCCACAAAGTTCTACAGTCTTCTGTGGTAGGGGTGTGCAGAAAACCCACCGGCCCGCCAAACCCGACCCAACCCATTGGGTTGGGTCGGTTTTTAAAGCTTGGTGGGTTGGGTTAGGTTGGGTTACAAAAAAAAAATTTATAGCGGGTCGGATTGGGTTTGGGTCATAAAATTACAAACCCGCCAAACCTGACCCGACCCACTCATATTTAATATATATTTAAAATATATTATATATTTAATAAATTTTTTTAAAAAAAACTAGCTTTAGGGCACTTATATATATTATATATTTAATAATTAAAAAAAAAAAACCAACTGTAGAGTAGCACTTCCTCGGTTCCTCCTACTAATACTAATTTAATATATATATATATATATATATAATATTATGTAATTAATAATTTTTTTGAAATAATCAGTTCTTCCTATCCTATATAAAAGCCAATTAGTTCACACAAACCCTAATAAATTACTATTGTTGTTTGCCTTTAAGGATTTACATTAATACTAATCTTTGGGTTTTTTTAATATATTAATATTAATATTTTTTTCTACTCAATTTAATAATAATAATAATAATAATTTGTCAAACCCATGGGTTCAACCCGACCCAACCCGACCCATGTGGGTTGGGTTGGGTTGGGTTGAATTTTTTTTGACCCACCATGGTGGGTTGGGTCAAAAAATCCCCTCAACCCAACCCAACTCGACCCATGCACACCCCTATTCTGTGGTATGTCCTCACTCCTGGTGGTATTGGCAATGAAGGCTTTGGTTGCGCTTCATAGGATCTCCTCCCATCTTATTTGGCCATTTAAAGTATGGCTTATTCTTAATTTTTTTTCCAAGTCTTGATGTACTGGTTCCCGGAACACTATGCCGACCACCTGAGTAGCAGTAGGCCTAGATTGCCCAGCAAAGTCTCTTCAGGGTTGGTTATTGTTGTATCTGTCCAGCCAAAAATCCCTCCTATCTTGAGGGATAACCTTAGCCTTCCCCTTCCCTTGTTGTTGGTCTTCCTCCACCCTCTTGTACTCATCAATACGGTCTATGAGCTGACGCACACTTCTAACGGGCTTCCTTGTTAAAGATTTTCCTAAATCATGCTCCATAGGAAGGCCAACCTTGAAAGTCCTTATAGCTATGTCATCGAAATTCCCACTAATCTCATTGAACATCTCCTAGTACCTATCAGAGTATGTTTTCAGGGTCTCCCCCTCTCGCATGGTCATGGACAACAAAAAGTCCAAAGGTCGAGGAATTATGCTACACGTAACAAAAAGAGATTCGAATGCCTAAGTGAGTTCTTTAAAAGAATTGATAGAAGCTGCTCCCAAGCCATCAAACCATCTCATTGCCCCCAAACTGGATGGGAACACCTTGCACATAAGGTCTCATTCTTGGAGTGTACAACCATTCTCTGGTTAAAGTGGCTCACGTGTTCCACAGGATCTATCCGACTATTGTACATGGTGAATGTTGGCTGAGTAAACCACCGAAGAAGTTTTCCTCCTTCAATTCTGTGTGTGAAAGGTGATTTGGAAATTTGGTTCAACACCCTACTCATAGCATCATTTCCCAGACCTTTATAAGATGGGCTCTTACTTCTGCGCTTATGGTGGTGATCCTCATCATAAGAGAAATACTCACTAGGGGGAGTCCTTGACCTGGGCCTATAACTACCATCCCTATCACCATCTGAAGAAGAAACGAAACTTGAAAGAGTCCTTCTTTGTCGTTCGCGGTGCAACCTCCTTCGCAAACGATCAATCTCCAGTTGCATGGTTCTAGTATTCTCTTCATGAGAGATGTGACTCCCACTTCGAGACTAGCTCCTACTAGTATAAGTGGTATACACACTAACCTCCCAATCCCTTCTTCGTTCAAGATTGATGAAATAATCTTGACGTTGGGACCCCATAGATTCCTCCTAGTTTAGCCCAGAGCCCACCATCACTAAACGTTTATCTCACTTAAAGCTCAAGGATTTCCCACAGACTGCGCCAATTGTAAGGGCGCAGTTTGGTTGCTAAGCCCAAAGGGTGAAAGGATTTAGGCCCAAAGAGCCTAATACAATGAATTTGTAGAGAGTGGGTTAGAAAACTAGGCTCTAATGAGTTGGACAACAATTATAGTGGGTCCAGATGACAAGAAAATAAAGATGAATTGTTTTATCTAAAGAAAATCGTCCTCGGCACAATCCAAGGAGGTTGGTTCTTGTATATATTTCTTTTGAATTTGATTACAAGTTCAGTTCTTGTTGCTACAGTATTTCTCTATCAATTCTCCGATTCCCCTTGTAAGGGGCCTCTTTCTTTATTATATACCCCTCTCTTCTTTATCCTCACCGTCCACGTGTAGGTCAAGTTGTTGGCTTTGATCCTTGTCCTATCAGCACCTTTCTGAAATCTTTGAGAGTAGCTGTAAGGCTGCTTGTCACTGTTCAAATATCACCTCCACATTAATGCGGCCAAAGAGTTAACTGCAAAGCATTGAATGCAGTGGTAGCAGCTTTCCCTTAGATATTTCTTAGTTTCCCTTTGTCTTATGTTTCCCCAATGTTTACCCTTATCAACAGAACCATTTGAAGTGTTGCCCTTAAGGGCAAACCAATCCTTCTTATCTCTACTTTGCCTAGCCGAGGAGATGCTCCTACTCGAACTACCTTCCTAGACCTTCGCAATCATTATTTGCTCATGACGCTCTGACTCTTACATCTTCCCTATTGTCTATCTGTCCTCAGACCAATAAGCGTCCTCAGACAATGCCCACGGCCCAACATATATTCTTGGGCCTTTTATCCCTACAATTGCCTTTTTTGATTGGTTATTTGCCCTTTCTTTTTAATTGGTTATCATTTTTTAATAAAGGCATATGAGTGAATTTGTACCAACTCTATTTTCTATCATTCCATTTTTCTTCTCAACCAAACAAAAAAAAAAAAAAATTATCCTTCCACTTTCTACCCTCTTAACGAAACACAAATGAGAAAAACTAAAGGTATGTTTGGTAACTATTTTTTCCCCTTATTTTTTGTTTCCAAAAATAATTTTCTATTTTTTAGACTAAAAAACTTATTTGGCAAATCAAAATGGACAGAAAACAAAAACTGTTCTCTCAAAACTCAATTTGTGAAGGAAACTGAAAATATGGAAAAGCTGTTTTCAGTTTCTAATTTTCAAAAGTCAATGAAAATACACATTTAATTTAATAAATCTGTCTCATTTAATGAGTTAGCATTAGAATTCAAATCTTAGTAACAACATATTTTAGTATTTTCTATTTTTTTCTTCAATTTTTTTTTTAATTTCAACTAAACAAACATATTTTTAATTTCAAAAATACAAGAAAATTGATTTTTCTTTATATTCCCAAAAAAAAAATTTTGAAAATAAAAAACAAAAACTATTACCAACCATAACCTAAAGTTTTTCTTTCCACTTACTTTTCTATTTTCTCTCTATTTTCTATTATTCTACTTTTTCATCCTTCCAACTAAAGAGCCCTTTATAAGGTCTTAAGAAAACAAAAAAATAACTCTAAATAAACAATTGGCATAACATTAATTAGTCATATCAAATATAATTATAACTATCCTTAATTAAGTATTGATGGATTTTTAAAGGCAATAATTGTGAATGTGATGATGATAATGGTAATAATTAGTGTTTGATTTCACTTTTAAAAGTTTGATACGTACAGTTGTCAAGTTTTTTTTTTTTTAAGGTTTTTTTTTTTAATTTTTTCTTTTATTTGCAACATTATTGATGTCTTTAGTTCCCCGGCCCACTGCTCCTAACGTAACAATCGAATTAAACAAAAGAACAAAACATACTAGCTTTAAAGGTCATCCTTACCCAAAAATGAGGCAGACTTGTCTTCGTCCATGCCTAAACCTTGTTTCTTTCCCCAGCAGGAAAAAAAATAATAATAAGACTAGTTTTTTTTTTTTTTTTTTTTTTTTTTAATAATGAATAAGGCTAGTTTATAGAACTTATTCTTCTATTGGCTTTAATGACATTTCTCTTTAAGACATGTTCTGTTTGTTTCTCCCTCTTCGTTTGACTTCATTGTATACGTCACTAAACTAGTTTGAGGATGAAGAAGAGTGCACAAAAATACAACTTCTCCGCCATCAATCCAACAAAAAAAAAAAAAAAAAAAAAAGAAGCAAGATATAAAAAAAATTTAATGAGGAAAGAGCAAAATATTTAAACTTCAGAGATAATTATTAAATTATCTATTTTTTTTAGAAAAAAATAATCCAATTGATTTATCACTAATAAAATTGTAACATATTTAATTGAAATTTTGTTATTTTAAAATTTCTTATAATACTATTTATAAATATATTTTAAAAAATTAATCAAGTGAGGAAGGGGGCAAAAGCATTAGCCAATGGCGGAGTTGGGAAATTTTTCCAAGGGGCCAAGCTAAACATAACCAATTGGATGATTGGAATTGATTAACATAATACTCTCGTATTGTCACCAATGACTTTTAGACAAACTTTAAATTTTAATAACTTAAACGTGTTATTTGAATCTACAAACTTCGGGAATCCAACCTTATCGAAGAAATTAAGATAGTTGAATACCTTATAAAAATAAAATACTAATCACAAACCCGTGTGATCCGGAAAATAATTGAAGATCATATCTAAAGAAAATAATCTTTATTTTTTTATGTTGAATATGGTCTCTTTTTCCTGTTTTTTTCTTTTTTTTTAGTTTGATAGATTTCTTCCATCATCATATCATTATATTTTAGTAGGAAAAATTTGCATAACTGCAAGATTTTTTTTTTTCTTTGAGTTTGAGTTAACTACTAAGGCATATAGTTTATTTTGGATGAACTAATATCCACTAAAAAAGGGAAAATGTTGAGTTTTTTTAAAAGCATCATTGTTTAAGTATCGTATGGAGGATTAATAAATGTGCCCAGAATGGTGATTAAAACAGCAACCA
Source organism: Quercus aquifolioides (assembly GCA_019022515.1). Classification (NCBI taxonomy): domain Eukaryota; kingdom Viridiplantae; phylum Streptophyta; class Magnoliopsida; order Fagales; family Fagaceae; genus Quercus; species Quercus aquifolioides. The sequence continues at coordinate 5,117,824 of CM032325.1, read as the reverse complement.
TGTATTTGTTAAGCAGTTTGCATAAGCATAAAAGCTCCAGTGAGTAGAAAAGAAACTACCAGTGAACTGGAAATAGTCAGAAAGCACCATTCTGCACTTCCAAAGAGTATAGGTAAAACACATGACCATGCAGCCTTCAAACTTCTTAAAACAATTGGAAGACATTTCAAGTAGAGATTCTTCTAAAGAAGCAATATACAAAAGTTTGGACAAAGTAAACCCACCACCCCTTGTCATTGAGTTAACAAACCAGGACAGTATCAGAATCTCCTGATTGTAGTCCTTGATCGGTGTGAATGTGGGGATCTACAAATAAGGGGGAAAAGGTATAATAGTAATGCAATGAACGGTAATGATAACAACAGATAACTAATAAAGAATTGAATGCTCATAGATGTGAATATGGAGAAAAATATGAATAAAAAGGATAAAACCATTTCGTGCTATCTATCCTAGAGAACTAGACAGCCATGGTTGAAAGGATATGTTTATATAACTTAATCTGAAATAGGATTCCAAATGCTGAAGGAAAAATTGGATTAAATCCATCCTAGAATCTGGTCAGCTAAATGACACAATTAAATTCAGTTGCTGCAATGATAGAACATCATGCAAGATTGGAGTGCACTACATGCAATTGCTTTTTTCTTTTCTTTTTTTTCTTTTCTATTTCTAAGCACAAGAACAGGCCAAGCAAGCAAGTCTGACTACTCTAGGAATGCAGTTAGTTGGGTGGAAAATGGAGAGGATATAATAGGATGAAACGAAAATGAAGGATTAATTGAATGTGTTTTATTTTGTCTCACATTTCTATCCTCTTTACCAAATAAAACCTAAGAAAAATCTCCCGGATGAGTCAGTACAAAAGAAATGGCAAGGTGAAAACTGGGAGAAAAGGGAGAGAAGCAATGGGAAGAGACAACAGGGGTAGAGGGATTGTTATAGTTGAAAAAAAAATAAAGGCTGTAACGTAATCATCTTTACTGCGCAAAATTTTGGACCTTGGTTGCAAACTGAATAACTTAATTCATATAAGTTGATTGTTGGCATGATCAATCACAAATCAGAACTGGCAAAAAAACTCTAAGCGGAGCAGATATTGGTTGATGGAGTAACAAAAAAAAAAAAAAAAAGTATCTCAGCCTTGTAACTAACAAATGATGCTGCAGGGTAATTCCAGCATATCTGCCCTGCTTGAAATTAACACCAATTGATGGTCCAACAACATACCAACAAACAGCCAAAGAAAAAATTCAAGACACATTAATAGCATGATATGCACTAATTCAAGAAAACAAACCCACCTCAAATAACTGGCATTGGAGGGATCACAACAGAAAGCCCAATCAACAGAGATGGTAGAATCAAAAAGTTCAGTCCCATTCATTGTGGATATTGCATCCTGAGCTGCCTCAAAGTTGTCATATTCAATCAGAGCATACCCCTAGAAAAAAAACGGTTTAGTACTTAGAGATCAACAGTTGGACCCTAAATTTTATCACCCTTTCTTGTAAAATGTTAGAAAATTTCCTTTACTTAAGAAAGAAACTATCCAATAAATTCTATGGCTGTCACTATCCTTGAGATGATAAAATGAAAAACCTTTCCTTGTTTCCACTTGATTATTCAATGATAGAGATTGAAAGTAGGAATTTCCAAGCTATGGAATGAAAAGAACAAGACAAAACAAATATCATTTGCACTACTAGACACAAAAATAACAAGGAAAAAAAATCAATACACATGAGACACAACATGACAGTGCCTTGCAAAAGCAGGTTCTTAAACCTGGGAAAGGTATATAGAAATCCAGAGGATAGATAGATAAATAGCAGATGCCATATTTTGGAGCCCAAGAAGACAGATATTGTAATAAATCTATTGGAAATAACTAAACATTATTAAGCAGCATCTATGAAGAAGAAAAATTGGAGTGTGCATCAAAAATGAAAAATAACTCTAAAATACAAATTGGAATATGACTTAATATGCAAAAGGAAGAAAAACGCACTGAAGAGCCCTCATACAATGACATTCTTTTCTTAACAGATAAATAACCTGGCCACTTCCAATAAAACATACACAGACTAGCCAACACAAAAATAGGCCTATATGCCTGGCACAATTAAAACATTTGTTCAAAAATTCCTTCAAGCATTAACCAGCAAAAAACAAAGCAATATGTTTATGTTCTGAATGAAAAATCATTTGTAAACAAGACTGCAAGATTGATGATCACCATCGTAACAAATACGTTATCACTTTGTTTTCAGGGCAGGCATGTATGCATGAGTATATGATAAACATATTAAAAGCCAACACCTATGATAAATTACCAGTTCTTCCAAAAGCTTACATTGTTAGGAAATAGCAAATTTAATCATTTAACCAATATTCTAACAGTCCCCCTCATGTGTAAGCCCAAACTCCTCTTGATAAATGAGGTCCAACACTCAAGATTTTTAACATTTTAAATGGTAGGTGGAAAATTTAATCATTTAACAAATATCCTAACAGCCTATATTAAATTTCTTCGTAAGTTGTGATGGCAGATGCTCCATCAACCATGTTTTCTCATAATAAATCATAGATAACCATGAAGATCATCCTTTCTTCAAAGAAAATGGACATGACTTTATTGCTCACCATAAGATATCCAGTGCGATGGTTGAGATTCAGATGCAAACTCTTAACCTCCCCAAACTCCCCAAATAGGTCAAGAACATCGCGTTCCTCTGCCTCTTGATGAACTCCAGTGACCAATATAGTCCATCCCTCAACCGCTACACATATTCTCTAAAGATGTAAGACAATCTTTTCAAGTGGTAAGTACACCGCAAGCACTAAAATGATAAAACAGAGTGTGTGTGAGTGTGTGTTGAGGTTATCATAAACACCTTATAACAATTATAATATGAAAAGAAACTAAGAGATCAATGCACACAAACAAGCTGTGTTGAGGTTTCAATCTTTGAAAATTAAAGATTCTAAAACATGATTTCTAATTTTCTTTTTTCCTATTTTCTTTATTTTTATAACTTTCTCTTAGCAACCAAGCAGAGCCCAATGATGACCCCTAAAGTCCTAAACCCCATTCCCAAACCACTGTTTGGTTACTGAGAAAAGTAAGGAGGTATAATTTGGTGGAGGTCCATATTTTCTCAGATTTTTAACAAATAAATAATCTTAGACTCTAAGTACTCTTTCCAATTCCCGAATTTACCTGGAAAACAAACAGAGCCTAAGAGGTACGAAAATCCTGAAAAGCAAAAGGAAAATAAAGAATAGTTTATAAGTTAAAACTATAAAGAATACTAACTTCAACAAATCCTAAAAACAAATCAAATAAAGGTAATCTAAAATTTGCGATGCTCTCACTTTCTTGAGTTTTCTTAGCAACCAAACACGGTCTAAAAAAATAAACGAAATAGCGGCAATTAAAAAAAAAAATGCAACGCTCTTATTTCTTGCGAATTCTAGCAAACCAAACATTCTTAAAAACAAATGAAATAGCGGTAATTAAAAATAATTTTAAAAAAGCAACGCTCTTATTTCTTGCGTTTTCTTAGCAACCAAACATGGTTCTAAAAAACAAAAGAAATAGAGGTAAATAAAAAGAATGCAACGCCCTTTTCTTGCGTTTTCTTAGCAACCAAACACAGTCTAAAAAAACAAACAAAATATCGGAAATTAAAAAAAAAAAATGCATCGCACTTATTTCTTGAGTTTTCTTAGCAACCAAACAGAGTCTAAAAAAACGAAATAACTGAAATTGAAAAGGAAAAAAAATGCAAGGCAATTTTTTCTTGCGTTTTCTTAGCAGCCAAACAGAGCCGTGAAAAGTGAAAACAAACCAAAAACTAGAGAGAGAGAGAGAGAGAGAGAGACTGACATTGTAGAGGAAAGTAGGATGGATTGGGAGCGAAGAAGTGAACAGTTTGGACCTCACCCTCCTCCATCTCCATCAAAACGTCGTCGTCGGCATCGTAGCATTCCATCTCTCTCTCTCTCTCTCTCTTTCTCTCTCTCTAAGTTTGTCTGTTTTTGTAACTGACTACTGAAGTATCGGTACGGGCTTGAAATAAAAATATTTCGGTGAGTGAGTTCCCGCCAGTTTTGATTCCGGACTGTTTGAAATGCTGCGTAACTGTTTCTTGGACACGTCACACGGGTTACAGCTGAGTAACTTCAACTTCTTCTTTTTTTTAACCCTCTAATTTTGTCAAATTCAATTTAGTCCTTTAAGCACAATTTAGTTTTTTAAGTTTCAACTTTATTCAATTTAATCATTTTGTTAACTTTTGTTAAAATTGCACCTTAGCAACCTCTAAAATGACGTATTTTTGAATTTTAGTTAATTTGTTAATAAAAATTATTTTTTATTAACAAATATATATATTATTTTTATTATTTTAGTCCCATGATTGTTGTTTTCTTAAGAAAGAGGTTTACTACGTCCTTAAGAAACGGGAAAAAGAATCACCAAATCATATTGTTGATTGTATTGGATCCCACAACAATACAAATAGTAAAAGGTTTTCGGTGAATTTCTCAATGAATTCTTAGGTGACTTAAAAACTTTGATAAAAAAGAGTTTTGATTGAATATCAAATTCGCATCAGTTGTCCCATGATTGTGTCACTATACTTATTAGTTGGGACCCGTTGAGGCTTTGATGAAAATGATTTTGGATGGTGCTTGGAAAGCCCAATTGAGGTGATCATACGGAGGGCCAGGTACATTTGTTTTGACTCCATTTCTTGAGCCATCGGTACAGCGAGTCAGCCTGCCCTACATGTGGGAATACAATAATGAGACTTTGTATTATGCACTTGTATTTGAGTTTTCCATAGACTGATAGAAGAAGATGCTGAAGTCATTGCTACAAACTTTAATTTGGTAGGTTGCCCCTCCACATGATACTCATTGTACATGTTTTGTAATTTTTTATTTTTTATAAATTGCTTCGAGTAGGTGAGATGATAAATTGCTTAGGGTATATGTTAGTAAACCATTTTAAGAAAATTTTGACAGCTTTTTCAATTCCCGATAAAAATTTTCCTTGATAATATATGCCTTGAAAGCATACATTAACCGGACCTATTTATAATTTTTAAAGAAGACCAGTCAAAACCAAATACTACTAAACTACCCATTTCCCTCTCCCTTGTGTGTGTGTGTGTGTTTGTTTCTCAAAAAAAAGAATGGGTAATTGTCCCACATTGCTTAAGAGAGTGTGTTGTGTGTAGTATAACTTGCCCCACCCTCCCTTAAAAGTTACCATGGCTTTTGAGTGGAGTTGTGGTGTGCTTTTGTGTTAGAACCCCTTTCTCTCTCCCTTGTGTGTGTGTGCGCGTGTTTGTTTCTCAAAAAAAATACTACTAAACTACAAGAATCTTGACAGTTGAGGAACTTCTTTAGAAATGAATTATGCACATGTACTTTAGGGCTAATAAATTAATCATCTTCCCTCCTACCTATTCTCTAATCTTACAGGATAAACAGTTACATCATTTGTCTGATTTTCATTCTTAATCATTAATAAATAACTTTTTTCGAAAAGTTAGTGCAAACTATTAAGCCAAATTCAGGCACCTCAAGAATTTATGAGGACGTATATGAGTATATTATACTTGGTGATCCGATCTGAATGCACCGAATCATGCCAAAAAGTCACTCAACATGTGTCCACAACTTGCACCAGGTTCATGCATATGTTATATCAGTCCCAGCAACAAATAAATAATCATAGTTGAGTGCAAGGAAAAAAGAAGAAAGAAGACGACTTTTTCATTGTTTGTATTAAGAGTTTAAAATACATATAAATAAAAACGCCTCAAATTAACTTCAAGTTACTAAATATTCCCGTTATTGTTTGCTCTACATTCAAGGGCTGCAAAGGTTCTTCAGATCCTCCTCCTTAGCATACCAGCTTGGTATTATCTTTGATACATGGGGATAAAGATCCTTGTAGGAATTTCTTATTGTCCCTTCTGCAACTCCAGTGGCAACTGAAATATCTGCATTTTCACATGGTATAACAATTAACACGTCGAACAATGAGATGTCCAAAACAGCACTCTTTGCATAGATTGCAAGAGCAGCCCATGTCAGGGCCTCAGAAGTTTATTTATATAACCAAAATGATTCAACAACTTGGCTCATCTAGCTCAAACTGACAATATAAGGAAGTTTAAAACCATTTTATAAAAAATATATATAAATAACAGCATGCTAAAAAATAAGGATATAATGAACCTTTGAGAGGTTTCTTGTCATCCGAAAGCTGAGTAATAATATAAATGACTGCTGCTGCAATTGATATAGGGCTCCTCCTAAAAATTAGGAAAAAGAAGAATCATTGATATAAACAATTGCTGACCAAAGAAAAATATCAACAATCCCATTGTATAAATTGTGTCAGGATACTTAGGCAAACCACAAGTGACCAATATACAAGACTACATGTAACATCCACATGGTAATACTGAGAACAATAAAGTTTTAAACTGCATCTCCACCCAACTCTCCATCATATGTTTTCAGAACAATCAATCAACTCCATATTTTCCCCATAGCAAACTGCAATAGTGGAGAACAAAAGAGGTTTACCCTCCCCATGCCCCAAGTCCTTCCCACCCGCCCCCCAACCCCCTCTTCTTCTCTTCTTTCCAAAAATGAGCTGTACCCAAAATCTCCATATGGCAAACAGACTAACTGTACACATCATAAAGCTCTTAATTATAATTTCATTGTTCCTGTGGTTATTTCTTTCACATGCACACCAAATCATTGGTTCACATATCATGAAACCTTTTTCAACAAGAAAAATTTAACCATTTGATGTTGCATAAGGAATCTACAGTAATCGAACTCCAATGAATATATTCTATAGAAAAAGAGAGGCAAAACTTCATTCATGAATGTATGTTTTAGTTAATGCATAAAACATGACAAATACAAGAGAGAACCAGAACTACCTTATATCAAACTCTTCTGATTTTGTAACAGCTTCCTGGGCAGCTTTAACCGCTTGATTATTCATACCAAGATTGGAACAAAACCGCCTCTATAGATTATGTTAAAATTAAATAATGTCAGTCACTGCCTATAAATTTAATAATTCTGTAAAGAAGTTATGATTGATGTCCTACTTCAAAGAAGAGAAAAAACCTCACCATAAAGTCCCCAGCATGTATTGTTCCCATCTCCACCGACTGACCATTCTCCAACCCCAGTTGTTTCACTATGTATTCTTTTGCTCGGCCAATTTCCTTCTTTGTGGCTCCATTAGCGACAGAGCATATTTCTAGTTGAAATCCACATGTTCAGGGAAGCTCATTCACTTAGGGAAAGAAAAATCAGGAAGCATCCAGATGTTAAAAAAATCATAGGCTGTACCCTTTACAGTGCGTGGCTTGTCTTCTTGTCGACAGGCAATGTACAGACAAGCAGCCAATAGAGCATCCTGATTTCTTCCTCTACTAGACTTTTGATCTTCCACCCTCTTATATATCTCATTAGCCCGGTCCTTTAAAACCATCACAAAATCACCATCAAAGAAAAGGAGGGATAAAAAAACCCTCAAATCACATGGCTATTGAAACAGAGTAAACCAAAGAGAACAGGCATGAAGAATCCTGAAGGCAAGCAACAGGGAGTACCAGGTCTGACTTCTCTGCTGATTTTCTGTTATTCATTTTCCAAATTCCTTAGGTCTTTTCAGAAACAATATTTCCCTTTCTAACATAGTTTTATAATGCATGGTTGAGACCATAACCTTTAGTTCCAAGTTTTTAATCACATTTTTTCACAATGGAGATTGAAAGCATAAATAGTGATCTGATTCTATAGTGAGTCCATATTTATTTTATCTCTGGGAATTGCGGTCACATTTCTGATTCCTTCGGCAATAATACACAAATAATGTAAAAGAAAAACGATAGACAAACAATTTATATACTTCACATACTTCAAGAATAGCAAGGATTTGAATACAATGATAAGAGTGTTGGTATGACATACTGTCGAATGAGTGTGCTAAAAATTCACAATCATGTAATCAAACATCATAACACTGAGTAAATAGCTTACCTTAATGGTTGCAACAAGGCCCAACCTGAAACATAATGTCACCACATTAGCTTCGTATTTCAGTATTCATTTTACCAGAAAATGCAACTTTTGGCAGAGTAGCATTTCAAAAGTATTTAAAATAACAGAAAAATCACATTGTTAAACAAAACAACAATTTAATGCAATTAAAAGAACAGATAAAATGGGAAAAGAAAGAGATTGTATCTAACTAAAGTGTGGTAAACTAACAAACTCCGTCTGTATTTTAAACACTCAATGTAATTATTTTGCAGTTGTGGCAGAGTCCTCATGTTTGTGAGCCAAGTTGAGATGTAAGAATTATGCCAGTCCAGCTCAAGTTGTTATTAGAGAGCTTTTTAGCAAGCCTGTGTGGACTCAATCTCAATAATCTTTATGAACAAAGTTAGCCAAGTAGTTGACCAATCAATATTGGTATAATTATCTTCTAAACAAAGCAGGTAAGTTCCTTCCTAGTCCCTTAGTAATCCAATATCAAGAAGCTTAATTTGTTTACAACGCCATAGATTATGAATATAAGTAAAATAATAACAAAGATCAGAATCACTCATATGTGTTGGACAGATAATCACAGCACAATCTTGGTAAACCAAACTGAATTGGCGCACAGGAAAGAGGTATAAAAATCAAATCTTTGAAATTTTCATTATCAAATTCTTCAAACATAATGAGGTTCTAGTGGATTTTTTACTCACAGAATTTTTTTTTTGTTATTAGTAAGTTTTAGCCCCAAGGAAGGGGGAGGGGAGGTTCAAATTCTGACCTCACTTCAAGAGGGTTCCCAACCGATTGTGTTATCCCTTGGGGTTTACTCACTATCAAAGATCTGGTAATAAACTCATCAAATAATTGCCACCTTGAAGGTGTTTACAATCACTACAATTATCTCAAACAATCAAAATCAGCATGAGAACAAAAGCATTGAAAATTTTCAAACTGGGTTCTATGTTGAATTGTCAAAAGCAGATTATAATTCTTAGTTTATAAACTGAGGAATGGTTCAAAGTTCAGAAATTTCAATTTCTATCTACCAACACTTGCCCCACAACCAAATCCATATCTAACCTAATGCTATATGTCATTTCAGCTTCAAATACTATCAATATCTCAACCAAACCTAAAAACTCGTTTTCCCACATTCAAGAGTCCCAAACCATGATTAACCCAATATCCAATTTTTCTTTTTCCCTTCCCATACTTTCTTATCTGCCAAAAAATCCAAAACCCAAATCCAATAATCCTATATTTGTTACAAAACCAGCTCAAGCAAGATTGATTCCAACATGTTTTACTTTCCCCATACTTTTTCAGCATCCAAACGAAAAAAATTAACATTCAAAGTTTCGCAGAAAAATATAACCTTTATGCTGATCCAGATTTAAACTCACTAAAAATCGAAAATTCAGTTCAAATTTCCCTATAGTTTTTACAAAACTATCTCAAGCTAGGTAGTTCCAACAACTTTCCTCACTTTCTCAGCACCCTAAGAACCCTTAGTAATCCAATAAACCACTTTGCCAAAAGTCTTCCAAGTGCCCCCTCCCCTGCAGAGAAAGTTCAAAAAAATCCAAAACCCATTTCTGAATCCCCCATAGTTGCTACAAAACCAGCTCATATAGTAGCACTTCTTCAGCATTTAAACAAACCAACAAATTTTTAAGCCGATCCACCTTAAATCTCAATTTTTTTGTTTAAAAATCCAAACTTCCCAATATTTCTAAATTTGCTACAAATCCAGCTCGATCAAAGCCAATTCCAACACATTTCCCCCACACTTCCTCTTTATCCACGCAAACCAGCACAAACAAAAATGTCAAGCCGATCCAAAACCCAATTCTAAATACCCTTTATTTATTTTTCCAAACAAACCCTAACTAATATAAAAGCCTGCAAAATCCAATGCACTAAAAAAAAAAAAAAAACCCAATTTTCATCTAAAAATCCAAACTTCAGTCCAAATATCCTTATATTCAGCTCAAGCAAAAATGTCAAGCCGAACCAAATTCCAATACCTAATAAAAGTAGCTCACACAGGCTACACTTTCTCAGAATCCAAACAAACCCCAACTAAAACCTAATTCCAAACCCAATTGTCACCTAAAAATCCAAACTTCAATTCAAATATCCTTATTTTCAGCTCAAGCAAAAAATGTCAAACCGATCCAAATTCCAATACCTAATAAAAGCAGCTCAAACAAGCTACACTTTCTCAAAATCCAAACAAACCCCAACTAAAACCTAATTCCAAAACCAATTGTCACCTAAAAATCCAAACTTCATTTCAAATATCCTTATATTCAGCTCAAGCAAAAATGTCAAGCCGATCCAAATTCCAATACCTAATAAAAGTAGCTCTACACTTTCTCAGAATCCAAACAAACCCTAAACTAAAACCTAATTCCAAAACCCCCCCCTATATATAAAAATCCAACGCATTCTAAGACCAAAAAGAATCGACTTTGATTATTTTCGATTATACCTATCGGACATAGTGGCAATCGTTTTGAACGCTAGAATGAGGCCGCGATCGGGGTTGGAACCGCGATTCTGCCATCGGCCGAGGGAGGAGGAGAGGAACTCTCCGGTGGCGCCGTTGGGCTTGGCTATGACGGTGGAGAGCCCTCCGTCAGCCAAGAGCGGGTTGGTCGGCCCGCCGACACGAACCGGGTCGTTATCGCCCGATTCGTTTGCGAAAGTCCTCCACTCGGAGGTCTCGTCGATCGAGTGCGACTCCAACACCAACCCGCACTCCGAACACACGGTGTCGCCGGCCGAGTGGTCGAACACCACCTCCGTCTGCCGCTTACAGTCTGAGCAATACGCATCTGACATCTCTACCTCCTCCTTCTTCCTCTTTCTTCTTCTCTCTGTATCTTCTTTTTGTATAAATACCAGCGAAACGACCTCGTTTTGGATCAAATTTGAAATTTCAAATGGTGATGGTGGTGGTGGTGATTTTGGGTTTTTTTGCTTTTTTTGTTTTTTTTTTTGGTTCTTCTCCTGTCTCTCTCTTTCTCTCACGAAGATGGGAGCTTGAGGAGAAGAAAGGAGAATGTGAAATGGAGAGAAGAATGGGGTATTTATAGAGGTGACTTGGTTAGGAAAGTCATGAGAGTTTCGTGGGTGGTGTGCTTAGTTGGACTACTTGCTTTCTTGCTTGCATGTGTTTGGATGTAAGATTTGTTTTGATCCATTCCTTGCTAATTTTGTGTCCACAACATTTTTATCTCTCGCAACAAATTCTAATAAGTTGTTACGAGTTTCTAATTTGGATCTATCGCTCAAATTATTATTTTTTTACTCATTAATAACATTTTATTCTCTATAACTTTTGTGAAAATATTGTAGAGTTGGCATTTCTCGTTCTTAAGTCCTAACCTAATTAACTATGTTGTTACAAGAAATGCTATGATCACAATATTTTCATAACAAATTATAAATTGTAGGTTCTTACTAGTTGTTATTAGTGGGTAAAAATGTAATTTTAATGGTGGATTCAAATTAGAACTAATAACAACTTACCACCTAGAATTTGTTATAAAAATATTATGAACATAGCACTTTTCATATTTTCACTTATCAATACTTGTTTTCTTTTTTTTTAGGTAATGCAGGTTAATAATGTCAAAATTAAAAATTATTAATGTATATATTTTTTTTAAAAAAAGAGAAACTATATTTGCTAATAATTTATTTCGGTACTTATTTTGGTGGTTGAACTCATGTCATTTGTGTTGCTTGGATTAAAAGAAAACTATTGGGCACTTGCAAATGAAGAACAACAATTATCCAGATCGTACAAATTGTTAATTCCTTGTATTTTTGTTGTATGTCATCTTCAGCCTAATACATAGTTTATTACTTAGAGAAAGTATTTGGTAAACTTGGTGAATTATACAATCATTTCGCATAAATGTGAGTCGCATGTGCAAGCCACACATGTGAGGTCCACATTAAATATAAGAGAAGGGTGTAATCCACCAGATTTATGAAATAATTTCATGTTGCTTACCACGTATCTGTTTGGCAAATATTATTTTTGTCAGCTTATTTTACTATTCAGTTTATTTTTGCTATTATTTATGGGACTCACTACACTTTTCGGTACTATTCATGAGTCCTACTATACTATTTCAACTAACTTTTATTTTTATATACAGTACTTTCAGCAAAAAAATTTTAGATTTAGCAAAATAAACGGATCTTAAACGGACCACATGCTCATTTATATTGATGTTTAATTTATTGTTATGTGTCTCCCTTTGTATAAATAATAATAAAAGATTAATTAAATCTCCGATTCCTCATGCAAAATATTTATGTGATCTTATTCGGTATTCTAATAAATACTTTAATTTGTGCTCCACACCTTTTTTTTTTTTTCCCCCTCTTTTTCGTTGAGGTAATAGCGTTCAATATACAAATTCAAACATATATAATGTCTTTTGTTTTTGTTTTTATTTTTATTTTTATTTTTTTAAAGAGAAATTATACTCATCAATAATTTACGTTGATGCTATTTAATTGGCAAAACCCACGTCGGTTGCGCCACTTTTACTAAAAGGGAAACTGTTGTGCCGACCTGCTTGCAAAGAAAGACGTCATTTATCAAGATCGTTGAATTTTTTTTGTTTCTTGTACTTTTGTTTTTTTGTTTTTTTTTGTTTTTTTTTTTAGAAACTTGTTCTTTTGTTTTAAGTCAACTTCAGGGATGCATAGGTGTTACAATAAATCATTCGGTTCAAATTCTATGGACTACGCAATCCTCTCACATATATATGAGTTTCATGTGTGTAAATCTTGTGTGAGGCTTATTTTTATGTAAGAGAAATGTGTAATCCATTGAATGCACTTAATATTTTCGTGGATGGTATGCTTAATTGGACTATTTGCATGTGTTTTTTGTTTGTTTGTAGTATTTGCATGTGTTTGGATGTAAAGATTAGTTTCACCCTTGAACTTCTTAAATTTCTAACTTAACTAACCATGTCATCAATTTTCTCAACAACAACCCAAAAAAAAAAAAAACCATGCTATCTATACTTGTTTTTCTTTTTTGCCCATTTTTCATTGAGGTAATGTCGTAATGGTGTGTTAAATTGTTAATGCACAAATTCAAAAATATTAATGTCTTTTATGTTATTTTATTTTATCAAAAGAGAAACTATAATGGTCAGTAATTCACTTCATTACCTATTGGTGGAACGAACCTTGTCATTTTCCATCACTTGTATTAAGAGGAAACTATGGGGCAGAACTGCTTGTAAACAAAGAACATCACTTTTCTAAATAGTTGAATGTTTTTTTTGGTCGTACTTTTGTTGTAACTCAACTTTAGGCTGATGCATATGTTGTTACATATGGGAAATTATTTGGTACATTGGTAAATTACACTCTTTTCTCATATAGATGTAATCTTATCGTGAGACTCACATATATATAAGAGGAGGTGTAATCCATCGAATCACATTGAATGATTTCACCCGACTTACCATATGCTCATTTATATTTATGTTTAATTTATGATAATGGTCTCCCTCTAAAAAAAAAAAACATTGGTCATGCATAAATTCATTCTTGGTATTTGTGTACGTTTATTTTTTTTTTTTTTTTGGTAGAAAGGGAATTCTATTAAACTAAACAACAATTACAGAGCGCTCATAAACTATCCCAGCAGAGTCCAGACTAAGTAAAAAGGCAGCATCTACTAGGGGGTCTAAGAAAACAACAAAATCCTGTAAGAGTAAGGCCCTCCTCCAAGTAAGCACATCGACACATTTATTTGTTTCGCGATAACAATGTTGAATTTGTGTACATTTATTTTGTTTTATAATAAATGTACTTTAATTTGTACGTGCTCCCCACTTCTGTACAAAATCTTTAAT